>OX442366.1:3297036-3537036 GCA_949357725.1 Hyperoplus immaculatus
CCTCATGCCTTTAGTGGGCATCCCGGGATATGCACCTGTTGGAAGACAAAGATATTCTGCAGAACAAATAAACAAGTACTGTCCCTGACTAAGAATGTAGTTGAATCTGATTTGTCAGTGGAATCATGTATTTTTTTTCATGCTCATTTGCGAGACTCCGGTGGTGATTTATGAACGCACAATGAAGGGCTCTATACACATGATTGCTTTCTCCAAGTTACCCGGTGATTTCTGCTTGTTTTTGTGGACCGCTCTGCTGCAGTTTCTGCTTCTCGGTCTTGCGACTCCAGCTCTCACTAGTGGCCGTGACGTGCTCCGCTCTGGAAACTCAGCCGGTGGAAGGTGTTGATGTTGGGGGGGGAAGGGCAACGCAGCAACGGGCGGACAGCTGGAGACAGAGAGGTTTTCCGTGGCACAGAATTACACCTGCTGCGATAACACAGGATAACATGGTGTGGTATTGTGGTGTATTACGTTATAACACATTTTGACACTATAGTTTAATCAAGTATCTATAAAGTTAAAGGCCTCTCCTCTGTGTGCAGTGGAGCTATGAATGTGAATTGTTTAGGTTAGAAGTCTGCATGTAAATGATCATTTAATCATGTTTAGTTTGTGTATCTACTTAGGGAAAGATAGAAGGTTGTAAAGGTCTTATGGTACAGCAAAACCCCTGTCATGTTAGGGTCAAGGCTCTTAGCCTTCAGGAATGCATCGTTTTATGGACCAAGTCTAGGATACATTTGAGTTGTGTTTGTACAAACTCTTGAGATCCTGCAAAGCACATAGCATCCAATTGATGTACCTTTCCAGTGTAAACAACATAGGTTATAAACACCATTATTACCACCATCAGCTTGGTGTGGCACAATGCTTGGATCCCCCCTCTACCTTGCTACACTTTTGATGACGTATACCTGAACTCTACTGTACTGATGGCTGCTCTGTACATGGTGGAAGCGAAGCGCAGAGTTCTTATGTAAAGGCCGCTAAATGAGATGCATTATAATATGTTTATTAACAATAGGCCTAATATTAATAGGATGATCTTTATATTACAATAAGTATAAGGATGTTTTAGAAGCAATCCCATGTCAGACATTTAGCACCACCATATAGCCAAAATAGATAGATAGCTCCTCCCATCGAATCGTCAAATAGTCGACTATTATGGGTCAGCCCTAATATGTACACATTCTCCTCATCACTTGATATTGTGGAAGGACTTGAGGCAGTGGTGGATGGTGCCATCTTAAAGACCTACTTCACCGGTGGAAATATGAAGGTGTATTGAACTCTGAGATCGGATGTAGTATAAATGTGCAACATTTTTAGAAATCGGGTTCATCGAAAAGTCTCGCACCATGTAAGACTTCATGGAACTTGTCTTCTGAAAATGACATAATTAAAGTGAGGGTAGTCTGCTGCCCAGGGGTTAATAAGGGCTCTTGTTGTTCCTCTAGTTGGGAAATTAATCTCATCCCTACACTGAAATTTTACATAATGTCACATTTGCCATCTGGGGTCAGACGGAACAGTACAACACTATATACTGGTGGTGGGATTAAAATGGTCTATGTTCCAAATCACATACTCATTATCTTTTTCCATTCTACTGTACATACTACAGCTGTTCAAACAAATAATCTTGTTAGCATGCAGTAGGCACGGGCACAATCGGGACATACTTTTACCTATTAATTTCATCACAAAAGCGAGTCTTGATCTTGCCTAGTGCTTATACATCCGTCGCATCCCTGGTTGTTTTTTCATACAGAGGATCTGTCGACTTCCGGTGCGCACTGGATTGTGGGTCAGAATGGCCCCTAATGGCATGTTGATTTTAACACAAACCATTTCGACCGGATGTAGTAGGCATCTGGGTATTCTAAAGTATGCAAAAATCTGACATCCTAAATCTTTTTCTAGTCTACTAAATAGTAGGGAAGTATTGGGGATTGAAACGCAGGGATAGACTAAAACAAGGCTGTTAATGGCTTGATTCCACACAATGAGTATTGCCTGATCCCAGGACACACGCCCTAAATCCAAAGTGTACCTGTGACGCTGATTGCTTGGGGCTGATTGCTCCCTGCTGATTGGTTGAATGTGACCCCATAGTCATCGGTTAATGTTAGCGAAGCTGGGAGAGTTTGTTTGTTTCCTCCTCATTAAAAATTAAAGGCCCGTCCTTAATGGTGATAGCACAAAGCAACCGGCGAGCTGTTAAAGCCAAACGTTGGAGTTATTTCTTCTCAGCCCTTTTTCCAACGGGTATACAAGCAAGTGATGAACAGTTTTTTTTAATACGTGGTTTTATATTGTTTGTAAATATTACTTAATTATAACTGTCCACTTGTTTCAGCATTTTATTTTATAATAATAATAATAATAATAATAATAATAATAATACATTTTATTTATATAGCGCTCTTCTTTTACTGTTTATTATTGCTTGTTTTTCTTTTTCTTTTCTTGTTCGACATAAAACATATTTTCAGTTCAATTAATTTGTCAACGTTACATTATTAACACAGATAAACACTAGCATTCGGGGCTAAAGAGGAAATATCGCCATGGCAATAGTTTTCACACACACAAACAGACGCACGCACACACTCACTTAAGCACAAACAAACACACATGAGCATGATTTGTTTTTCTCACAAGACAAACATAACACATAAACATACAAAAGTATATGCATTCATGAAAGTACATCATCTTTACGATAACATACTCTTACTTACCCAAATGCATAATAAATAATAATAATCTTATTGCAGGACATAAAATATATATTAAAAAAAGAGTCAGTTACATTTAACTCATGCAATTAAAGACCAAAACTTAAAAACAAATTTTGCTTCAATACTTTGAGTCATTTTCATTAGCAGCTGTGTAGTAAGAAGGCTTAATGTAAAGAAAACGTATCCTCTATGGGTGAAGAAGGCTAGAAAAGCTCAGTAGGCACTGTGATCCGTTGGGGATTGGGGTGGACACACACAAACAAGCAGGAGTGTGAATGATGAATGTTGTTTTTTTTTCTATTTGTTGCAAGTGATGTCCGGTGTCTCTCTTAAGCTGCTCTTAACACCTCCCAGAAAGGCCATTACAATTAAAGGAGTGACAAAGTCCTATAGTGAAGGCAAATAGAGAAGTGTGATGAGAGAAAAAGATGGTTCGGTCAGCACAAAGAGTGAGAGAGAGAGAGAGCTTTTAGCCTCTCTCTCTCTCTTTCTCTCTCACACTGTCATCAGCAACACAAGCACCAGGTTATGGCCCTGTTTGCAATGGCGCCCCGATTGTCAGGTGCCATAGATCACAATCAGCCAGGGCCATCCAAAAGAGGCGAGAGGGGCTTTTTTACATTCAATATTCATGTTGTTTTACTGGTCATAATAGGCTAGGAGAACTCTTAAAGGAACTGCGTTTCAAAACGTCGTCATGAATAAACCCTCCCTGTAAGCCTTTAAAGGTGGGGTCAGAGATTCTAGAGAATGCTTGTTGTCAAAATCACTTTTTTTCTAAATCAGTGAATACATCCTCTACGATCCTGCTACCTGTCGGTACTGTGTGTGCACGCTGAAAAAAAAATCAAGTGTTAATAAACAGCCTACACTCTGTAAACTGGCATGTACACTAAGGGAATGTTAACAAAGTGGGCCCGCTTTGTTTATTTTTAAAACTCAGTGTTTTTGTGAACCACATGACAGTGTGTGTGTGTATGTGTGTGTGTGTGTGTGTGTGTGTGTGTGTGTGCGTGCGTGCGTGCATGTGTGAGTGTGTGTGTGTTTCATCTCCTGACTTTGACCAGCAGGTGGTACCAGATATTTAACTTTCTTGTCTTGGTCTTGTTCACTTCATTGCACCATTACACTTAATTGTAGAAAGATATCACATCACAATTTGCTTAAATTACTGTAAAAATCATGTTTTGAAGCATTGTCAGCTGCAGTGAATCTTGCTTCTTTTCTAATACTGTGGATTAAAAACTCAGACAGCAGTGTTTCTTCTTGTCAGGGCATTTGCAGCTTGGCATCCACTCTCTCTCTCTCTGTCTCTCTCTCTTTTCTTTTTCTAACCTTTACCTTGAACAATGAGGCAGTATTTTCCCACATTTTTGACCATGCTTCTTATGGGTAGGGCTGTCATTTGATAAAAAAAATGTGTTTAACATGATAAATCCATATTTAATTGCGATTAATAATTTCTTCTCAATTTCATGTTAAAAATGATATTATTATGCGTTCACAACCATTTGTAAGTCCACATCAACAATGTTACCGGTGTATATTAACTGTGAATCAAATGGATGTAATGAAAGTTGACTGATGAACTTGACTTTTAGATTTCCTTCAAAATGGAGTGCAATAGTCTGCACATTTCTACCTGTGCCTGTTAGCATCCGTCTGACTAGCTGCACTTGTACGCTAAGCACATCGGTGGAGGCTCCAACTGGAAGTTCTTTGGTGATACTTTAATTCCATTTTACACAAGGTGCAAATTTATGTTTGACTTGTCGACCGAGCCTTTGGGAAACGGGAAGCTGCTGTGGCGGCGGCTTGAGAACAAGTCAAACGGTGCAGCGTAGCGGCATGTGATAAATGCGCAGCCCTAGTTTTAAGATGTGATGGTAATTCTTATCAACTTTAAAGCAGAGGTCTGGGCAAGCTGACTTCCCTAGAATGTGATCCAAGCATAGCAGCAACAGACCTGTTCAGTCACACAGGTTTTGATCACAAACTGCCATTTTATCCCGATGAATCAAAATCCTCCATTTGAAGATGAAGCCTATGCACACAGCCACCATGGAGAGGCTGCTTCCTTGTGCTGTACAATGTCTTATTACTGCAGCTGGATCAGACAGTCTGCAGCAATGTAGAACATACAAGTCTGCATCGGTTCATGGATGAAACAACAACAACAACAATCATAATAATAATAATAATAATAATAATAATAATAATATAATAATAATATCGATGAAAAACACACTTTTATTTGTATAACTGTGGTGTCGTCTGTGTGCGTGTGTGTTTATGTGTGTGCGTGCGCAACATATAACCATGTATTTTTTTAAGTAATGCCTTCTTCAGCTTCTGTGTGATAAGAGTTGTGCAATATGTGTGTGTGTGTGTGTGTGTGCCATCTATAGTTGTCTATTGATACATTTTGAGGAAACAAATGTGAGTCAATTCATTAATAACTGGCAACTCTGCATCTGCAACCAAATCCCATACAGGTCTTCATATGTAAAGCGCTTTACACGGAGAAGTAATTACTCCCATCTACCCTCCTCAGACACACACACATGCACACACACGCACACACACACACACACACACACACACACACACACACACACACACACACACACACACGTCTTAAAATGCCTGCCTTTATACCCAAACAATTTGATTTTGTCTAACTTTTTTTTTATATTTGAATCAAGAGTTTAGCATTTCCAAATCAGAGATACATTTACTCGATACATTCTTCAAATAAATCAAATGAAGACATCAGTCACTTGATAGCATGTGGTCTATCTAGCATTTTTTTTCCAGTTGATTATGCACTGACACACTCACTCCAACCTGAATGCTGAACCTGCAGCTTTATAAGTCTATGGCAGTAACATGCTGAGGCTGCTTCTTAGAGTCCGTTTTCACCTGTTTAATGACCGGCAGCAGGATGGGGTCATAAATATGTGTGTGTGTGTGTTTGACTTTATGCATGCAAGCGCACACACACACACACACACACACACACACACACACACACACACACACACACACACACACACACACACACACACACAGATGTGCTGACGGTCCAATCATTAAATGAATGAAAGGGCATGTATGCAACAACTGTCATTACAAAATGATGACCCAACACACACTCACAAGACACAAGGTTCTAATTAAGATCCCCCCAACCAATAATACATAGGTCAACATTTGCAATAACTTAAAAGAAAAAAACTATCACAAATGATAATGTTCAACAGCTGCAGTCACATTTTACAGGGCAGTTCACCTCTTTTTCTAAAACTTGTTTCTCCCTTACCTCCCTCTCTCTCCATTTCTTTCTATGTCTCTCTCTCTCTCTTTTATTCTCTCATTCATCATGTTGACAACAGCACAGCTACTTTTGTGAAATGGAGAAAAATGTTTAAGTCAGCTTTTCTCTGTCTCTCTCTCTCCCTCCCTCATGCCCCTTGGCCATCTAGATATGTGTATGTGACTTGGTGTGTGTGTGTGTTTGTGTGTGTGTGTGTGTGTCTGAGGAGGGTAGATGGGAGTAATTGCTTCTCCGTGTAAAGCGCTTTACATATGCAGAGTTGCCAGTTATTAATGAATTGACTCACATTTGTTTCCTCAAAATGTATCAATAAACTGTAGATTTCACACACACACACACACACACACACACACACACACACACACACACACACACATATTCCACAACTCTTATCACACAGAAGCTGAAGAAGGCATTACTTAAAACAATATATACAAGGTTATATGTTGCGCACGCACACACAGACGACACCACAGTTATACAAATAAAAGTGTGTTTTTCATCTCCCCATATGTCACATCCACTTAGCCTGATTTGGTGTGAATTCCGCTCTCGTCTTTTAGAAAAATGTGTGTGTGTGTGTGTGTGTGTGTGTGTGTTTGTGTGTGTGTGTGTGTGTGTGTGAGTTTGTGTGTGAACGAGAGAGAGTTAACTTGCCCTGGGACTCATTTAGGTGCCAATATTGCTCTTTCCTTTCTCTCTGATATCAATAAGCGAGACCAAATCTCCCCTTCCACTAAAAAATATGGAAACCTTTGCTCCTTCTGAGTTTGTGTGTGTGTGTGTGGGTGCGCACTCTCCCATTTATATTCATGCTGATACGTGCAAAAGCCTTTCATGTGAAAGCGTGCGATAATATGACTTTAATGAAAATAGCACCTTCTATCTGATAAATGAAGCGCATCTCCCGAGCTTAAGTGGAGGCATGATTGTGTCATGGGATTAAGATTGAATCCGGGATATCAATTTGGCTGCTCTCTCCTCTGATTGGCTGAGATCTAACAGGGGCTGTTAATGTTAACGGGACGCTCCTCTGGTAGCTGGTGATTTGGGATGGCTGTGAAGCTGCTATGAGCTGGTTCTCTATGTACTGTGCATGCCTGTGTGCCCTTATTACATCTAGGTATGTCAGCATGTTCATCCTGCATTGGAGTCCTCGTTGTACATGTTCTACAGGACCTTCAGATGGGTGATAGATGAAGGGAAAAAATAACATTAATGTTTTTTTTAATATGTTAGGCCACCATGTGCTACACCAGCGTATCATTTTAAGCTCATGAGTGTTGAAGAGAGAGACAAAGAGACAGAGAGAAGGGGAGTAGAGAAAAAACGTTTTGGTCAAAGGCGGCCAGTCTATCGGACTTATGGTGTGAGGGGCGTGGCCTCTCAAACTTTCTTCAGTCCGGGGCTTAAAAACAGCACCCCCTTGTGGAAAATCAAAAAACTGAATAATAGCATCCCCCGTGGAGTGGGGAAGTATGAATTGTTGCATGTCTACGTGTAACGTCAAGCCCGGTTCTAGACAGTCAGATTAGGGTGGGCCTGTAGAAATTTTAGGTGGGCACACTGGGCAGAGAGACCGAAGATGCGAAGATCTCTGCGTCTGATTTTTGCCACATTTACTGTGAATTGTGTAGAACACAATATGCAAATAAACGTTGAGTGTTGCTGTGTGGGAGATTTAATTCTTGCATGTTTTTTTTCTCCAAAATGTTTATTAATAACATATAATATACATTATATACAACATAATGTATCTTTTTTTTAATCGCAGTATTAACTGTAGGCAGCCTGAGATGATTGAAGAGAAAGCTTTGGGACTGGGCAACCTGTATGGTGGTAGTCCATAGCTATATACTATACACATAGATATATAGTATTTCCACTATTGGCTCCAATGTCCAGCTGGGTGAAAATAGTAGCCAGCCGAGGTCACAACTCTGCTAGTGGGGTCCGGGGGTATGACCCCGGGGAGATTTTGTTTTTACCTTTTTAAAGTGAAATGCATTTTATTTGGAGACACTGGGTGGGATGAATTAGAAGCTAAAGAAAAAGAGAGGCTTGTTATTTGGCTGTAGTCACATAGAGGACCCATATTAATGTTTGTAAACAATGACAAATTGCATTTTGCATAATAGGGGACCTTTAAAACAAGATGTGTTTGAAGTGCCATGAATAGTCAAACATACACTCACTGGCCTTCATTCCTAAATGCATTGATTTTCTGCCATGCTGATTAGCTATTTCTTTTTATAAGCCATTGAACAGGTGTACCTAATAAAGCGGCCGGTGAGTGTATGTTGAGGTTAATTTTTCTCTCTTTCTTCTTTTTGAAACCACAAAACATTTATTTAGACCGTATGGTAATATTACAGTATAGGTGAATAGTACCACCATGTCGTGTAGGGGTGGGAATCTCTTGGCACCTCACGATTCGATTCTGATTCAGAGGTCAACGATTCGATTCAAAATCGATTATCAATGCAACGATGCAATTTTTTTTTAACGTACTTACCCTTGTGTGATTTTCAAAATATATTTATATACACATCTGATTTTGCTACTCAGAGTTTGCTAATCACTTCCTACTTTTGTGATGATCATTACAGACAATCAACAGATAAATTACCTTCTCTAATATTGTATTAGAGAAAAAGCTTTTCTTGTCACAAATATGACTTTCTATGAACAGTGCAATAATCAATGTAGCTTGCATTTCAACACAATATGGAAGTATATAAAAACTAAACCAATTCACTTTGATTTTCTTTCTACTCTTGTAAATCATGTTTCTACAGGATTTCTATTCTATTATTTTCTATGTCATTTCAACACATTGTGCAAAAAGTATGGCTTAGAATTTAGCTATCGTAACGTAAACAGACACAAAGCCAGTGCAGGTCATATGGGTTTGCTGCTCTCAGCCCTTTTGTCGCCACTTTTAACAACTCAAACTTGTATTAAATACTGTAAAAAAAAAGAAAATAAATAATTTTAAATCGATTATTAACTTTTCTGAATCGATTCAGAATCGTTCGAGAGAGAATCGCGATGCATCGGAGAATCGATTATTTTTCCCACCTCTAATTTCGTGTATGGTACATGTAGGTAGATGGATTGGATGGATCTGGAATTCAGTGTAGCAGGAAAGTTGTGCCTTGTTTCCAGCCCCTGCATGTGTGTACTAAAGTGTGTACTTGTATTACTTCTTGCAAGGTGTCTTGTGCTTTTAGATTTTAGGTTTATTTGCATCTTGACCTGTAGGTCAATTGTAGGTTGTGTGTGTGTGTGTGTGTGTGTGTGTGTGTGTGTGTGTGTGTGTGCAGGGCTGCTGCTAAGCTTTTGGGTGCCCTAAGCTTAAATTGTCAGTGAGCCCCCCCCCCCCCCCCCCAAAATAAAATAAAACGAAAACACCAAGATGCTGCGGACATGTTTTGCCCTTGCAATGTCTCTGCGACTGCTTTTTGGCACATTTGCTGTAGTGAAGAGTTTTTGCGAAGAGCATTTACTAACAGAAAGAACAGCTTAACATGTGAAAAAAGTTGGCGATTATCCTATTAACTGCCTTTGCAAAGGAGAGACTGCGCTCTGTGGACATTGACCACAGAAAAACTGGTGATGGGGTGAATTTGGAGGTGGGCTGTCGCCGTGCTCACCTAATCAGAAGCTAGGAATGGTCCTGGTATAGTAAATAGACATATTTTTATTACATTTTCTTCACTTTTGATTGGGTGGGCAGGCCCACCTTTCCATTATGAATCGCCATTCAAAAACAGCTTGATAAAGCTGGGTAGGTATTTTCCCGAATTGAGGGATAGGTTACACAACTAAGTAAAAACAACGATGGGCCTGTTCATAACTAATTTATATATTTTTTGGAATGTAATGATTATCATGAAATTTTTTAAGAAACCTCAATTTTGGGGGGCCCCCCAGATCATCTCGTTTTCCTTTGTAATTAAAAAAATAAAAAATAAAAATAAAAATATAGGTATATATATATAGGGGAGAACGGGGGAACCTGAGGCATCGGGTAATGTGAGCCACCCCCTGTATCTAGGCAACGGAAAACATTTGTGGTCATGGGAGATATATGTTTTCAAGCCCCTCTCATTTCCCCATGGCCCTGAAAGAGAGGACCTCATGGTGCTGTGGTAAGCATGTTTCTTTCACCAAAATAGGTATTTTGCATGTAAAAGTAAATTTTCTTGCTGTCAACTTAATCAACTGTTGTGCCAAAGCAAATGTATTCACGTAGAAAAACTTCTATCATACGTGTTGATGAACTACCAACATATGAAACCATGTGATGCTGATAACTGAAGATGAGCCTGAAATGCTGAGGTAGTTTTTTCTCAAATTGTGGTGGTGGGGGAAAGTGAGCCAAATGCTGTGGGGGAAAGTGAGCCACTGTCTCACTTTCCCCCACCATGAGGCACAAATTAAGTTTAGTCTTAAACATATTTCAATGTATTATTACATAACATATGTTTTATTTTAATGTCATACACATTGTAGAAAAGCCATCATGCCAAGGAAATACACCAGGAAAACGACTAAGGCAACCACACAGAAAGAGCACCTTCTCATCTTTCCCTGTAACCTTCAGGGCTGGAATGTAGAGTAGGCCTAGTTGTAGAGTATGACAGGCTGATGTTATAATCCAGTTGGGTCTTCTCCTGTGTTCTGAGTCCCAGGCTGTTCTTGCTGGTTCTGATTTTCCTATGCTTTGACCCCCAGACACTAGCTGGCTCTAAAGGTCCTGTGTTCTGACCCCCAGACTGTGTTCTAATCTAACTGGTTCTATCTTTCATTTGAATCTTATTAAAACCTTTTGAATTATAATATGTTGTATTTGATTTTGTTCAGAGTTACTTTCAAGTGTTTAGAAAATGTGCTTTGCTTAAAGCGGCTACGAGTAACATTTAAATATCTTTTAAACAGCCTCATGTTTCCTCTGATAATCATAAATTACCTTTAACAGCAAACAAGACCATCAGTGCAAAGAAAGACGTTTTTAAATAGTTTTTATTACTGCTTTTGGTCTGGTCGCACACCCAGTCCGATTTTCGGTTCGCTCGTGCAAGCTCTATGGTCACATATCCGTATTGGTCGCAGATTTCAGTGTGGCGCAGCAACGTGAATTGAGAAGCCTATCCCTCCAGGTGAGGGAAGGGGAGCGGGAGCCTTGTTTGATACAGTTATTTGTCGTCATAATGACTGATAGGCTGATAACGGGGCTGAACCATCAAAGAAAAAAAAGAAAATGCAATGAAGAAAAGCTAAAAGGGAGAGTGATATAGGCTACGGGGGACGAGGGCGTTGCCAAGCAACGTGTATACAATTTCACGAGAGCGAAACTAGACTGCAGTGTTTACTCCTAAATGAATGAGCGGTTGGTACTAACACAAAGTTTGCTTTGCTTCACCATCATCAGATAACCATTATCTGAAATAGTAATTATTTACAACAACATAAACACATTACCTCATCGTGATCCATACTAACTGCCGTCTCTCGTTCATTCGCTTTCTGTGAGGACACGTAATCTTTCAGCTCCGTGAGAGAGAGAGTAGTTAGGTGAACCTGCATCAACTCATTGCAATCAGGTGCGTGTGGCAATGACTGGCATTAGTTCATGCAGTGTCAAAACCACTCTCACGGAGCCGAAAAGAGTCCTCACACTTTCAACACACGGACATACACTATATTGCTCCCTTCTCAGGTCACACTCACGCGCCTGGCACGCGCTAGAAAACAGCTTTGCGACAGCGGGCGTCGTAAAAATACTACCGCTTTTGTCCAAAGGGGACGCCAACGTGCCATGTTACTCGTAGTGGCTTTAATTGACCAAACCCCATCATTATTTTACTAGTCCGACATTAGTTCTGGAATGTGTGGCTAGCTTTCAGGATTCTAACTGTTACAATATGTGTTGTTATGGTAGTTTCAGAGTGGAAAAAGTGAGTGGATCAGTTTACCCCACAGCTGGGGTAAAGTGAGCCACTTGACAACTTTTTTTTAAAACAATCATATTTTCACTGCCTTTTGTCTTGAAAAAATTCTGCTAATGCCCATTTCTAGGAAACATCCTGAATTAATGGGAAATGTGTACATTTGAGTGATAAATCATTTTAGCTCCCTTAGAGGGGAGCAAATGTAAAAAGAGGCTCAGATTACCCCGTTCTCCCCTATATATATATATATAAAATAAATTGGGGGGGGGGGGCAGGTACTTGGTGCCCTACGTGCTCTGCGTACACTGCGTATAGGGAGCGGCAGTCCTGTGTGTGTGTGTGTGTGTGTGTGTGTGCAGGTTTCCCCCCTGATATGTTGCTCTCCTCCTCAGTCATGTTGATAAGGCTTTTTTGTTGGGACTTCCTTAATCTTCATTAAAGATCGAAAGTGGAAGGTGGAGGAAAAAACTTAGCTGACAGAAGACAACAATTACATTTTAAACGGTGAGATAAGGCCCGCTATCTGTGACTTCCACCTTCCTGCTTGCCTCCAGTCGAACTGTGTGTGAGAGGATGGAACGTGTTATATGCTTTTTAGCTAGTTGATGAGGGGGGACAGTGGTGGGGATGGACTTCAAATGGATTGCCTCTCATTTCTGGCTGTCCTGCCCCTGATAGCGTTATGGGCAGCCTTTGGGTCGTGCCAGCCCGGGCCACTGCCAGCCCCATTATCTTTTTAATTATGCCTTCGTCCACTGGCTCCTTGTGTGGAAGTCCCAGTGTTGCAGCACGAGAGGAAAAAAAAAGTGCTTTAATAAATGTCAGGCTGGATCCTTATCGACGCCAGCGCTGGTTCTGCTGCTTCATCACTTAAAACTGAGCCTCTACTTTGTACTGTACTGCATTGGGCGTATGTGTGCAAAATTTGCAAAGTGTGTGTGTGTGTGTGTGTGTGTGTAGAGGTGACACTTTGTACCAAATTATTTCCACTCTGTGACTCTGTGTGTGCTCTGCTCTCTTTCCATTGTAGATCAAATGTCCATTAGCAGTAATTTAGTTTATATTAGTTAAAGGAATAGATTTTTACATGCTTGATTGTTGCCTCTCAGGTTGAAGAAGAGGAAACAGAATCAAATACATAGTGTTTTCCTATACTGACACTATACTGACAAGCCAAAAATAAAATAGCTTGAATAAAAAGTCCTTTAAGATTACATATTTTCTCTCGTCAAGTGTTAACCTATTGTCAGTATTGGGACTCACAGGATATGTAAAAATGTGGTCAATAAGATAGAGGATGCTGTGACAAGTTCAGCTGTTGCTGACCAGGTTAAAACTGCTAATCGGAAATGAAAAAAAAACGTAATCTGTAATTTGAACCAATTTTGTGATGTTTAATGAGACATAGGTAAAATGGTAAATGGACTCCACTTATATAGCGCTTTTCCCTGTTTTTTCACAGACTCAAAGCGCTTTACATTGTTTTACACATTCACCAAATCACACACACATTCATACACCGATAGCAGCAGCTACCACGCAGGGTGCAAGCTAACTATAGGGAGCAATTCGGGGTTCAATGTCTTGTGCAAGGACACTTCGACATGTAGCGGGGAGGCGGAGGATCGAAGACAACAAGTAATTAATCTTCTTTCAAAAACTTTAAATGTTTTTAATTACATGTCCAAACCTCAACAGGTATGCAGTGGCTTTGTTACACAGAGGCACAGACTTTACATTTGAGCAAAATACTAAATTATTTGATATAAAACATGCTGCTGACACCAGCTCCCTGCCCAGCGGTATAGGCTCCAGCCCCCCTGCTCAGCCCTTGCCCGAGGGGAGGCAGGGGGCTCCATATGGAAAGCCAAAGGTATGGAACTGTGTGCCCGGTCTCTGACAGAGAATCTAACCTGTAGTAGATAGGCTGCTAGAGATCTGTGTTGATATGCTTGATAAATTGTAAAAACTTAACAAAACTAATAAATCAATAGTTCAAATCATATTCACTAGGGTTGTCAAACGATTACAATTTTGAATCAGATTAATCACGGGATGCTGTGGATTAATCACAATTAATTCTGCCATTCGAAATAGGCCCGGAAATGTTGAATTTTCTCTGTATATTGTTGTAGGAATTGAAAGATAAATGGCAGAAGGTGGATATGTACATTTAAAATGTGTTTTTTTATTGATTGAAAATCCAAATGATGGTTTTACTACTGGAAATAAATTATAATCAAACTAAAACATAGGCCTACCACACCATAATTCAGTTTGTATTGTATTCTATATGTGCGTGTTTCAGCCATAACTGGTCTTATGCATACTGTAGGTTTGTTCTTAGCATCAGTAATATTGTACTCTGGGCTCCCCACTCAGCCAATACATGTTTAGCCTGTTGCGCTCTCTGTAAGCCCATGGGGGAGTGTGTGCCATTGAAGCATGGCTATTCCTTAGTGCTGCACCCATCAACTGGTGGTTTCAACACAATTAAAGAATGGCTTAATAAAAAATTCCACCGACCCACCGCCCAACCTCCCAACCATTACAAATCCATCATAATGGCATACAATAGAGTTTTCCCCCCTCAATAATTGATGAAGACAAATTTCTGCAGGCACTAATTAGATCAACAGGAAATTACTATTTATTGGAATACAGGCCTTTGGAAAAGGTCATATCGAGTTATTTGCTCAACGTTTAGTCGTCCATGCAACACTTTCATGGTATTTGCAAAAGGCAGACAAGTCTATTGCCCGATACAATCAACATCCTTTGAACAATATGAGAGCAGAGGAGGGTGGGGGGGTGGGAGGAAGAATCCAGAGCAGAATAACAAAGATTATTCAGCACGGCTCTATTTGTCACATGCAGTATGTGCAGTGAAATGTTGGTGGGACAGACTATTACTATTATTATACTGTGTGCACAAATATAGATATATAATTGATAGGATTCTGTGGATTAATCACGATTAATTTTACCATCCGAAATATGCCCGAAAAATTCGAATTTTCGCTGTATATTGTTGTACGAACAGAAAGATAAAGGACAGAAGGTGGATGTACATTTAAAATTAGAATTTTTATTCATTGAAAATCCAAATGATGGTTTTAATACTGAAAATACATTTAAATCAAACTAAAATATATACCTACCACAACATAATTCAATTGGTCTGTCTCTTTGCTATGTCTTTGGGCAAATATAGGCTATATAATGGCATTTATTTGGTGAATCTATAGGTTGTGCATTCTTGAATACAACTTGATTACAGTCCGCAGAGTGTGTGTGTGTGTGTGTGTGTGAGTGAGCCGACCTATCCAACAGGGAACCTGAGATCGTAACACATCCACTAACAGTGGACTCCAAAACTAACAGGGGACATTTTTCAAGTCCCCTCTTGGACATGCTTTAAATCATCTTAAAAACATGTATAATACCTTCTGGTAAATTTTCATAACTTTTGCCAACAGTGGACTTGGAAGTGTGTGAGTGTTAATTTCATATCTGGGACAGCCTCTGCCTGCCCTGGCCTGGCCCATTCACACACGTCGTTTAAACACTCCTCTATTGTCTGAATGGTCTCAGCCCCAGGGAGTCTTTCAGGCTGTGAAGAGCTGTTGACAGGCTTACTGAAGACACCAGTCTCTTGAAAATAGATTTGTATTTTGTTTTTGAAACTAAATATATATGTTGAGTTGAAGTGTTAATAAAAGTTTTAAAAAGGACGAAAGATAGATATAAACAAACATGGGAAAAAAGATCAGCAGTGAGATCCTTTATTTTCTTGCCAATGTGATTCTCTGTCTACTCTCCACTGTCAGACTACTCATGTGTGGCAGATTAAAAGAGAAAGGTATGTTCTTTGTATTTGAATTCATTGCAAAAAAAAAAATTGATCATCAGACTATTATTTATTATCAGAACATTTTATAGGTCAAGACCTTTATAATAGTCCAGTCCCTCAAAATTCCCTTTACTACTAATCTTTATAAGAAGAGGTTTTCAATCAATTTGACAGTGTTCTTGTGTCTTCAATCTACATTTATTTTGTTTATTTCACAATCACAGAGAAAGGTCCACACTTCCACTGTATCTAATGACTGGAGTCCACTCTTGGTCGGGATGGTGCGACTTTCACACTCCATCGTGGATAAATTTAAAAGGAATAAACCAAACTGGATTATTTCTTTATTTTCAAAATTCCCTTTATTAATCTTTATAAGAAGAGGTTTTCAATCAATTTGACAGTGTACTTGTGTCTTCAATCTATATTTATTTTGTTTATTTCACAATCACATAGAAAGGTCCACACTTCCACTGTATCTAATGACTGGAGTCCACTCTTGGTTGGGATCGTGCGACTTTCACACTCCATCATGGATGCATTTAAAAGGAATAAGCCAAACTGGATCATTCTCAAGGGGAAAATAATAATATCAATGTGGTCTAAAATGTCTTATGGGTGTCATACTAATTGACCCTACCTGCAGTACTACATTCTCCAAATGTAACGGAGAGTTAAGGAGATTGTCTCTGGACCATCTCAGACCTGGCTGAACAGCTACCCAAAGCCTGCAGTACGTGAAGACAGTTCAGCTGCCAATTTGGTTCTCTGTCTACTCTCTCCTGTCAGACTATGTGTGACAAGTTAAAAGAGAAAGATACGTTATTTGTATTTTAATTAATTGCAAAAACAGATTGATCATCAGACTATAATTTTACAATCAGAACATTTTAGAGGCCTAGACCTTTAGAGTAATTCAGTCCCTCAAGATTCACTTTAATAATCTTTATAAGAAGAGGTTTTCAATCAATTTGACAGTGTTCTTGTGTCTTCAATCTATATTTATTTTGTTTATTTCACAATCACAGAGAAAGGTCCACACTTCCACTGTATCTAATGACTGAAGTCCACTGTTGGTTGGGATGGTGCGACTTTCACACTCCATCGTGGATGAATTTAAGAGGAATAAACCAAACTGGATTATTTATTTTTTTTAAGATATTTTTTTGGCATTGTTATGCTTTACTGATAGTGTAGAGACATAGTTGAAATGGGGCAGAGATGCTAGGGCGTATTCACACCTGCCGTGTTAGTACACCTGAACAAACTCAGTGTGCATCTCTCAGGCTGCTGCAGTTTGTTTGTGGTGTGAATTTGGCCGGACCCGAGTTGGGTCCGGCCAAATTCACCAGAATGCACAAAATGGTATGTTTGAAGCACATTTTTTTATGGGGGACTACCCCCAGACCCCCACTTATGTTGAAGTGAAACCGAAGCCCTTGTGCTTGCCACCCAAAAATTATCACTGGCCCCATCCTGGCCACCCCAATGAAAATGTCCTTGCTCTGCCACTGGACCCGACCCTAATGCAGGAAGCACTGTGCATTTTCCTTCTTTTCTTTTTTAATAAATCGCCATCAGCTTAACATCACGGGAAAGTGTTGTTGTTGCCATCATTAAGAAAATTAGTTTTGGTTTGACCGGGAGCCCTGAGCCAATAGGCTTCAGGCCTATTACATTTGATAGTGAGGATGAGTAAAAACGCTGTGTTCAATGATCAGATGAAAGAGAGGGGAGTGTCTAAACGGAGTGTTTTGCTTCTGAAGGTAACAGGTTCGACCGATAATAGGCAAACTGTCCCTTGTCGGTTTGGTGCGACACACATCCGACAGTGTGTCAGCCCCAGCCTATTCTTCTCGTGAGCTGTGCGTCTAGCAGCAAAAATACAGTGAAAATAATGTTTCACATTGTAGGCTACAAGCCACAAAACGTGACATTGACATACATATTTAGACAATATAAAACAACAAAAATGTGATGTTTTTCTTTTTAATGTATAGGTCTAGATGTATTTATTTATTATTTTGAACCCTATATAATCAGGCAGTAGTTTTACTCTCTCTCTCGCTATCTCTCTCTCTCTCTCTCTCTCTCTCTCTCTCTCTCTCAAAAATTTAAATGACTCACAGTTTATAGCCTAAAGATGTAAATGACACACAGTTTTTTGTTGATGGCACCAAATCACTAAACAGATCGCAGTATGGAATATTTCCATGATTGTTTACAGTTTGGCAGTTCACTGTGTGCTTCCTGCGGCCTATTGCACAAAACCAAGATAAGATTTACCAAGGATATTTCTGTTATCCTGGCTTGCTTAAGCCATGATTCAGTTGCACAAAAGTTTATCTTATTCAGTTGCATCCTTGGTTCAGTCAGCTGTCACTCTGAATTCATGCTGTTTCAACAGTTATTCTATGATCATGTACCACATCAAGGACTACAATTTCATTCAGTTAAATATTCCTGCTTGTATTATCTTTATTTAACCTGAACCATTTCTAATTAAATTAAATACATTATATTTTTATGGTGGAGAAGAGACGAACCAATGGAATATGCTGCCCCCACGATTCACTGTCAGCCCTTCCCTGAAGTATTTACATTCACTATTCCGCAAAAACTCTTTCAAACATCACAACATTTCCATCAAACTGGTGCTTAGAACTGGTGCTTAGAACCTGTACTTTTCCAGCTGAAGGCCTATTTGTTTATTTCCAACAGTCCAATCATGTTGCATTTCAGTAGGCTACATTTGTATTATGTAGCCATCTCTAAATGACTGATCTGTAAGCATTGGCACTAAAAGATTTACCGAAAAACAAAATTGTTTTGTGCAGATCACTTTGAGATCCCTACATTACAGCGCATTGTATTTGATTTGCGTCGAGATACTGGATTTTTTTAATCCATGTTTGTTCCATCCAAATTAAAACAAAAGAAATGCCTCACATTTTTTACTTTGTGTCATGAATCTAGAATATATGAAAGTTTAACTTTTTCAGTGGACTTTTATTGCTTAAAAGAGCTTTCAAGGAAGAGTTGCATATTTTAAATTTTTTCAAGTTTACTACCTTGTTAAGATCCTTTTTTGAGTATATTGTATTAAAGGATTTGATTTCCAACAAAAGTTAAATGTTGATTGTACTCAACCTATTTTAAATGTAATTTGTATCAAAGTATCTTCTCCAATACAGCGGAAGGAGAATGACCCATGTCACAGTCACTCTGAATTCAACATAACATCTTGGCTATTGAAGTTAACTGTTGTTGTTGAAGGCCTAACGACCGTCGTCAGACACAGGTACCCATCCCCCATACTGCATACGATCAGAGAGTGACACAGGCTGCCACAGATAGAAACAGCACTCGCCTGCTCTGAGTCACTGAGGCACAATCCCTAAAGCCTCAAGCCCCAAATGTTAAAATGGCACTTTTTTCTTTACCTTTGCAATGCAATTTCTATTACATTTAAAGGGGCTTGTTTGACATGGAATACAAGTGTTAACTTTACCAAAGCAATAGTAAGGAAATAAGATAAAAAGCCTAAATGAATTCTAGTTAACAAATTAATAAATAAAAGTACTTACCAGAGAATATATTAAAAAATATGCACAAACGTTATAGTTGGCTTGTGACTTTATTTTTTACATTAACTGTAGGCTATTCTTCCCTACCGAAGCTCTTAGAGATTGACTGCCTGATGTGAACTTGTTGCAGGCTCTTGCCTTAGTGAGTGGAGGGCAGGTAAATATCAAGAAATACATTTATTTATTTTCAAAACTGCATCACAAAGCAAAAGTCTGACACGTCTCATATCTCAAGACAACCTGTCACAAGTCTCTTATATTTTACTCTCAGACTAGAAGTTTTTACAGAGACAGGAGATCTCATATTTGCAAGACCACATCTTGATTCCTTTTAAGATCATGATAATTTCACATACTGCAAACAGGATCTTTATTAAAGGGACACCTTTTAAAGTCATACTGTAGAGTAGGGCTGGGCAATCATTTGATTACAATTATTAATTGCGATAAAACTTGCGTTGATTATGACGATAAGCTTTTGACATAAATGCTTGATATGAAAAACAAAACAAGTCCTGATATGGATTTACCAAACAGCCAAAGCAGAAATAAACTCAACAGCCAGTCAGATTGCACTTTTTGCTGTTCCTGTCTAAGTACACGCCCATTTCCTGGTGTGACGTGCATGTTTGAGCTTCCAGCGGCAAGGAAAGAGGAGAGCCATGTGTAGTCACCTCGGCAAGAGTGAAGAGAGTCTAGCGAGAAATTTCTAGTAAAACCAGTAATTTGTATTTTACATCTTTAAGTTTAGAAGTCAAAGCTTTTTTTGTAATCAACATTATGTTCTATAGGTTACAAGGCAAGCTATATATTATATTGTTAGGTGAAGTTAAAACATGTTTGTGAAGTTCAATGCTTATAATAAAATGTTATTCAATTCTATCATCACATATCAAAACAATATTATTTTGAGGAACCTGGAACCAACTAGAATATGTTTGTAAACCAAACTGTGGGCCCTGCTGCTGTAAACAACAGTGAAACAGTAACTTTTCAGGAAGCTTTCTAACTTCAAACAGTGTTCCAGGGATCACATTTTCCTGTGAGGAAAGTTTGTTTATTCAGTTAGGAGAATATACCTTAGAAAATGTTCACTTCTCTGACACACACATGTATACACTGCAGCTTATTTCTGACCACAGACAGAATTTAAAGATCTATTCCCATTTTTGTGAGACTTTTTTAGAAGAGCCTTTCACTGTTGTTTATTTTTTTCTAATTTAAGGAAAAACATATCGTCCTTAAGCCTGATAGAAGTAAATGGGGGTTAAGGAGATTTTCACATAAGTAAACTATGACGTCTTGCCAGAAGGGAAGTGAAGGCTAGTATTTCTGATTGCAACTAGTAAATGTGGAGTTGTTGCCCGCCAAAATCATAAAAAGGCAGTCCAGAATTTATGTAGTCTGAGACAATAAAAAAACGTATGACTAAATGTACATGAGGAGGCGTGGCATCTGTCACACTAGTCCACAACATTTGGATAGATTTTAGATTTGCTGAAATGGACTCTATGTAACACTTTAACTATATAAGCTGCAGCCTGGCACAAGGAGAAGATGAGCGCATACTATGTACCACCTTATTCCATCATTGATCTGTCAAATTTACCCCAGGCTCACGCTACCAAGCATTTTTAGTTTTGACAGCCAAATTGTTTTCCAGAGCCATGAGTTTGTCATAAATCTTAGGGGCACTTTACACTGTGAAAACGTGACAGTTTTCCAGTTTTTGGTTTAAAAAAAAACCCCGTTCAGACAAAATTTATCTGACATCTTCACCCGTGCACATGTTTTCAGAGGAAACGGGCCGAAATCGCTGTAGTAGCAGTGCAGCAGCCATGCCAAGCCAATAGTCAGCGGTGACACAGCCTAGTAGATAGCTCTTCCGGTACAATTTGATGCATAAAACCTTACTGTAACCGAAAATTAATGCCACTAACGTTCATAAAGCGGTTGGTGTAAGGTTGGGGTTACAAATATTGTAAAAGACAAGCTTTCTGTCCTCTTATTTCACCGCATTGAACTCGTAAAAACAGAAGACTTGCTGATAGTGAAGGGGCTTCGTGAGCGGATACCTTCCTGTTAGGCGTACTTCAAAATAAAAGTCAACTCACGTGTGTCCAGTGAAATGCTATTAATGTTTAGCCAGCGAAATGCTTTTACTGTGAAGCCGTAGCCTTAATGCTCTTTTTGTTGAACAGTAACTTAACCGCTGCGCGCTGAACTATGGATAGTGTTTTTTAATGTAGAGAGAGCCGTGTCCCTGCCCTGGCATAGAAGCTACACACGTTTATTTGGCTAGAAAAACCGGCAGAGCACAAATCTTTCCCCAGACAAAGTGGCCGGTGGTCTCAATAACTTACTAATCGCTTAGACTAAATTGGCGGGTGTTAGGCTATATTTTAGCCCTGCACGTCACTCTCCGCTGATCACAGTGATGGTGCCGTGGAGACACCGTTCATGTTGTCTTCTAACTTTATAACTCGCTTGTGTTGTGGGTATTTTGACAGCAAATGTTATAGACTACGCATGTGTGAGGGTGGAGCCGTGACGTCAGCGTTATCAGGGGAAATGGTTTCGGTGTTTACAGGAAACCAAAACCGTTAAGTTTTCCAAAAAATCCTCCCTGGGAGGTGATCTCAAAAATCTGCGGTTTCATGCCTGCGTTTGCTGTTTTCCTGTAAATGATATAGTGCAAACGCGGGAATTTTTCCGCGTTTGCACCGTTTCGTGTTGTCGTGTAAAGTGCCCCTTAGAAATGAGCAATTTCTGGTGAGGTTTATAGGTGTTGCTGTAAAAAAGGTGTGAAGTGTCTACTTTGAATAGAGACAATGCAGGCCGGGGGTTGGGTAGAGGGGCAGTCAGCAAGAGCATGGTTTGGCAGGTATGCATGTTGAGGACAAGGGTGACCTTTAACATCAATGGAAAGTTAGTCTGTATAAGTAATATGTCTTTATTAAATGAATGATCCCAATAAAACAAATCCAGAACAATATTAATCACAGACTCAAAAGATGGAACATCAGCAAACTATTTTTTTTTTAGATTTTATACAGTTTGAACAACAAAAATCTTACTATTTCCTTTGAGGAGAGTGAAATTATTTCACATGAAATTGTTTATTTTATAACATGTTAGTTTTTTAGGTAGACAAAAATAAATTAAATCAGAAGTTTGCCTCAATAATTCAAACATTTTATTATATTTTATTTCATATTTTATTGATATGTAACATTTTCAAATGTAGTATTTATCTTTGTAAACATACTATAATTGTAATACAAAAACAATTCCTGCAATTTTGCATTTACTGTAAGAGTGCAACTCTCACTGATGGAGTGAATAGCTTCTTATTTCCTAAACAACCACGTCAGAAGACATATGCTGTGGTTTGGGAAAAGATGTAACTCTGTTTCAGAGGAGTAAAATTATGACTAAATTTACATGAGGAGGCGTGGCATCCGTCACACTGGTCCACACCATTTGGATACATTTCAGATTTGCTGAAATGGACTCTATGTAACACTTTAACACTGTATAAGATGCAGCCTGACACAAGGAGAAGATGAGCTTATACTATGTACCACCTTATTGATCTGTCAAATTTACCACAGGCTCACGCTCCCAAGCATTTTTAGTTTCGACAGCCAAATTGTTTTCCAGAGCCATGAGTTTGTCATACATCTTAGAAATTAGCAATTTCTGATGTGGTTTAAAGGTCAGAAGGTCTTCCCATGGTTGGTTTATAGAGAGAGAAGGATAACACGAAAAAAGAGAAGAGGCACAATGTCTAATTTGAATGTACATAAATACATGGGATGTAGGTAAATTAAAACCTTTTGGGAAGTCTGAAAAAGTAGCAAAGTGCCCATCCTTATGAAGGTCTGAATACCTAAATGCCCTTATTTTGCCATAACATGTAGGATATATTCCCAACAGATGGGGGGAATAGATGATTGTTCACTATGGGCATCAGAGTGGATGCAGAGGAAAACATAAAATGGCGCCTAAACTGGAACCAAATCTTCAGAGTGGATAGCACAATAGGATTCCTTGTGAAACTAGAAGGGTTAATGGGCTTCAAAGTGAATTTGAAAGGTAAATTCCATATTTGTACATGTTTCTCTTGTAAGGATCCATCAATTGATTATGTTGGTAAATAAATGATTTCCTACATGGCTGGATATTTTTAGGGAGCTACTCTAGGCTTAAAATAAAGTTACTAAAGGAACAAGATATCCAACTAAGTTTAGCTTAAAAATGTTGGTGCATACAACTGTTACCATACCTCTTTTAATAAATCCACTATATTTATGTTTGCAAGGAGATGTATGCAGCCTCTGGGAGAGACACAGCATCACAGTCTTATAACATAAGTCCAACTCACTGTCAAGAGTTGCTGTAGAAAATGTGTGAAGTGCCTACTTTGAATAGAGACAATGCAGGCCAGGGGTGGGGGTTGAAGGGCTGCCAGCAAGGGCATGGTTTGGCAGGTATGTATGTGGGGGACAAGAGAGTGACCTTTCACATCAATGGAAAGTTAGTCTGTATAAGTAATATGTCTTTATTAAATGAATGATCCCAATAAAAGAAATCCAGAAAAATATTAATCAAAGACTCAAAAGATGGAACATTATTTAAATAATTATTTAACTGGAGGAAACATTAAGTTTCAGTGAACTCTGGGAACCTATGTACACTGTCTGCACAATTATTAGGCAAGTTGTATTTTTGAGGATGTATTTATTATTGAACAACTACAGTGTTCTCGGTCAATCCAAAATGTAAATTAACCTAAACCTGAATGTTTAAGAAATTAAAAGTGAGGTTTTGTCTTTTTTAACATACTATAATATTATATTTATTATATACATATATTTGCAGAATTATTAGGCAACTATTAGTGTGCAGAATTATTATGCAACTAAATGAAAAAATAAACATTTTCCCATTTCACTTATTTATTTGCATCTGTTAAAGTGAGAATGATAAAACCACTCAACATTTACAAATTAACATTTCTGACATGTAAAAAAAAATCAGTGACCAATATAGCCACCCTTCTTTTCGATAACTGTCACACTGTCATTCATGGAGTTTGTCAGTTTCTTGATCTGTTGACGATCAACTTTTTGTGCAGCAGCCACCACAGCCTCCCAGACACTGTTCCGAGAGGTGTACTGATTTCCTTCACTGTAAATCTCTTGTTTAAGCAGGGCCCACAGGTTCTCAATAGGGTTTAGGTCAGGTGAGGAAGGGGGCCATGTCATAATTTTTCATCCTTAAGGCCTTTACGGGCTAGCCATGCAGTTGAGTACTTCGATGTATGCGATGGAGCATTGTCCTGCATACAAATCATGGTCTTCTTGAAATATGCAGACTTTTTCCTGTACCACTGCTTGAAGAAAGTGTCTTCTAAAAACTGTCTGTAGGTTTGGTAGGTGATTTTAATGCCATTTTCAACCCAAAAAGGTCCAACTAGCTCATCTTTAATAATACCAGCCCATACCAGTACCCCACCTCAACCTTGCTGCCGTCTGAGTCGAAGTGGAGCTCTGTGTACGTTACTGATCCAGCCACGGGCCTCCAAATCTTTGGCAGTTAATTTGCGTATTTTTTTCTCAATATGTTTCTTGCGACCCTGTTGGCTATTTGCAACAAAATGTTTCATGGTTCTGTGGTCACGCCCCAATATCTTAGCAATTTCAATAGTGTTCCATCCCTCTAAAAGACTTTATGCAATTTTTGATTTTTCAGAGTCCGTTAAATCTCTTTTTTGTCCCATTTTGCCTGAGAAAGAGAAACTGCCTAATAACTATGCACACCTTGATATAGAGTGTTGAACTCCTTAGGCCACACCTTAACTCATTACGCAAATACACATCACCTGGTATGCTTAAATTGAATAAGCACTCAATTGTATACAGCTTAAAGTTGGAAAATATGCATACAAATTATGATATGGCCAAAATACTCACTTGCCTAATAATTGTGCACACAGTGTAGTATAAATATGCAAAGATTTTAGAAATCTGTTCACCCTAGCCTGAGAAAAGGGAAACAAATATTTTTTTATTGTCTCTCAGGCTCTGTGGCTCAAAAGGAAGAAATCCTCCTACTACCAAAATGAAACAAAACACCAGCACATTTTTTTAGAGGGAACTTCAATTCTTTCACATGAAATTATTTTATAACATACCAGTTTTATTAGGTAAACAAAAGTAAATTAAATCAGAAGTTTGCCTTAATAGATAATATTTTTATTTATTAATTATCATATTTTTCTATTTTCTATTTTATTGACACGTAACATTTTGATTTTTTTGTAGTATTTATTTGTGTAAATATTCTATAATTATAATACAGAAATCAATTCCTGTAATTTTGTCATCTGCTATAAGGATGACATATGCTGTGGTTTGGGAAAAGATGTAACTTTGTTTCAGTGGAGTGAAATTATTGGCCTGCATTAAACAAAGACAACTACTCAGGAAAAGATGAAACTACTAAAATCTTGTTAAGAACTGTCCAACGCATTATGAAAAGCCTGGAGAGATAGTAGTGAACTTTCATCTTTGAAGAAATGTGGTCGGGAAAAAAAAAATAATGTTCATGATGGGAGATCACTTAAAATAAATACAATTATTTGGTTGTATCAACATTTTAAATATCAACAATAGAACTCTTGGCTATGTTCAATATTGAACTTGAGAGCCTATCATCAGAGGGGTGTTTCAGGTGGCTGATTTTGAGGCAACGCAGAGTTTGTTCGCTCTGAGTTAGTGGAAACTCTGGGTCAGTTTCAGCGCAACCGAGGGTCAGTTACTGCTGCAACATACGCCGTGGGTCTAACCTGCTGGATAGGTGGATAGACCTACCCTGAGTTTGTTTTCACTTTACGCTGCAGCTCCGACTGAAGAAAGAGTGTCACTGTCACACGCGTGACTGTACAGTTTGAAGCAAAATCACTCCATAGAAATCTCCATCGGGATGTTTTGATAATTTCCTGATGATTTTACGTTTGACCGATCATTTATCTGATCAGTAGCCTTGTTCTCAGCCCTTGGTCCGTTCATATAGGCGGCCCCCTTACACATCGTGACATGGTCTACATTCAGATTAATAAACCTATTAGTATTGTATGCTTTTTAACGTCTGTGCCACTGAACAGATTTATGTCAGGTGGATTCATGTAACGCTGCGGCTGCACGCGATCGTTACTGTTCACTTGTGCGATCCTAAAGTCGCAGACGAGCCTCGTTAAATAGCCTAATATGAATATAAAAATTATACAATCATTTAAACTGTGATCACTTGAGGAAAATGGATCTGGTAATAAATCAATCAGGCTCTTCAATGGAAACTGTCACCTAATGTGTCTGACGCAATGTATTTCACTCCCCATTTAAAAGAAGCGACAGTCTGTTACTGCACAGTATTAGGCTATAGCTTGCCAACATATTTTACAGCGAATATAAAACACTGTCAGCAATGCTGTGCCGCGCCAGCTTAATACTTTACTGCTGATATGCGTAACTTTTTAAAATAGACTATGGCTTATCAAACGGAAGCGAAATTATTCTCTTGACAAAAAATGTTTTCTCTGTTTTTTTCTGAATTGCCGAGGAGATTAGATCAGAGTTATTAGACAATATCCCCGTTAATTCTTCTCCATACCATAAACTCATTCGTTAATATTTCTAACTCTAGTGGGAGGAGCGGAGATTTTTTTTTCTTTTCTTTTTTGAGAAGTGGAGAAGTGGGAGGATCAATCATTTGTTTCTTCTGTTTCCATGGTGAATCATGTTATCAGCGATCCATTGACGATGGCTTTTACGCACACGCTCCACCCAGAGTGAACACGCTCAGAGTTGATTAATCCAACGCTGATCCACTGTTCTGAAACCGAAAACCCAGGGTTGATAAGCAACTCTGGGTTTTCGATTAAACTCAAAGTATGTAAAACCAGCTACCTGAAACACCCTTCTGGGGTTGTTTCAGTTGGTCAGGCCTAGGTTCTAAGCAACTTTATGTGCCAAATAAAGCGTATCAAAATGTGTTACAGCGAATATGTGCTGTAATCAAAGCTAAAGATGGTCCAACAAGATATTTGAGTGTGTGACTTTTATTAGGCCGGGCAGTGATCCTATTGAAGCAAACTGTTGGTTTTCATTCAAGTCACTCACATTATTCAAACTGTAATGAGTAAAAGTTTGTAATGTGTTTATTGGTGTTTGATGCTGGTGTTTTTACTCTGTTTGCTCTGATAGACAGTGTAAGTTTGTGTTTTGAGATGTGTGTGACATTGTGTTGCTTGGAATGAGTTTTGCAGGTGTTGTGAACTGTTCAGCTCAGGTGACTATTGGTAAAGCAGACAGTGTTGCACATGTCGCTTCGCTTGTGCCCACTGTCGTTCAGCTATCGTAAAAAAATCTTTAAAAAAATATATGTATTAAAACATTTTTAAACTCTACAAATCATTTACAAATTATATGTTGTGTTATAACTATTCTCAAATGCAGTTAATATTATTTTCATTGGCATTATTGATCTAGCTAGGTATTTATCATCCATGATGGAGTGTGAATATCATTCCATCCTAACCAACAGGGAACTTCTGTCAATTAGTGCCAACTAAACGGGGACTCCTGTCATTCCATACAATTTAGGACTGCAGGTAGGGTAAATATGTATAACATAGCACCATGCTGCTACAATCACAGACTGGTTTTCTGCCCTAAACTAGCTCCATACAGTTAACTTAAAGTACATGTTGGGAGGGAATTTTCAGTCTTTAGTATGGTTAATATTTATGGTAGAGATGTATAGTTAATTTATGCCTGTCTTGTGTGTTTGTCTATATCTCAGACACTAGGTCAGCCTGGTAGTCTGTTAGGAGACACTTAAGTCAGTTGTATAGATAAAGTCTCATCTCTTTAGACTCCAGAATGTTATGGTTCACCGTGTTCAGCTCTGAACCAAAACATTGGTACGCTTGGTGCCCGAGCCGGGGAGGTGTTAGAGATAGCACAAGGTTAATACACAGCTCTCAGGAAGTGTCTGTCAGAATTGAAGTGCAAGTCACGAGAGTTGCAGTCCGGTTCTCCTTGGCCAAGCCTGTAATAAATATTGCTTCATAATTCATCCAAGTCTCCTGAAATATTCTTCCACCTGAGTTGACCTCCAACCTTGAAAGAACTTCCATCACAAATAATTTGTGATGGAAGTTCTTCCTAATTTTGATGTTTCTAAACCCATGTTAGTAGGGTGTAAAATGTTTTACCTTTGCTGCGCCAACTGCAATAACAACAGCATTGTAAACCCACCACAGTGTAAGCCATATGTTTAGAAATGTATACAAAATGCTATGTTGCATATTCAGGAAGAGGCGAGGTGGGAATCATCACAGTATACCCACTACACAAAACTAGACTACACCTCTAATGTATTCCATAGTGTGTATTACATATTGTTAAAAATCACAGCAACCAGCAACAGATACTTGCTGTCAGCAGACTAAATATAACATGTTAATCTCTACGAATCATGTTCAAATTATATGTTGTGTTATAACTATTCTCAAATTCAGTTGAGATTATTTTCATATGTATTAATGATCTGCCAACATTTTTTACATCCATGATGGAGTGTGAATATCATTCCATCCTAACCAACAGGGAACTTGTGTCAATTAGTGCCAACTAAACGGGGACTCCTGTCATTCCATACAATTTAGGACTGCAGGTATAGTCAAGATGTATAACATACAGACATTTAAGACTACATTTATATTTTTTTATTTCTCTTAAGAATGATTCAGTTTGCCTAATTAAAATGCATATTTTTACCATTTTAAAAGTAATAGCAGTGTTTGATTTATTCCATAATGTGCATTACATATTGTTAAAAATCACAGCAAACAGCAACAGATACTTGCTCTCAGCAGACCAGTCATCCATGTGTCAGCCCTCTGTTCATCTAGTCAGCACCGCTAAATACTTTTTATAATAGACAATTAAGATTTCACTAGAAAGTCCCCTCTCGTACTGTTAAAACTGAAAAAAGAAAATTATAACAGCAAATTAAACTGTTGCGGTTTAATACATCTTTAAAATGTAACATTGAGAACACATTTGCTTGGATAAGGAAAATGGTGTTGCTAAGTCACTGATATTAGTGCATCCAATAAGTTACTTCTTATTTGATATTTATTTGCAACTAGTGGCCATGACTTTCTTTGGACGGGCAGTGTATCTACTGAAGCAAACTGTTGGTTTTCATTCAAGTCACTCACATTATTCAAACTGTAATGAGTAAATGTTTGTAATTTGTTTATTGGTGTTTGATGCTGGTGTTTTTACTCTGTGTGTTCTGATTGACAGTGTGTGTTTGTGTTTTGAGATGTGTGTGACAGTGTGTTGCTTGGAATGGGTTTTGCAGGTGTTGTGAACTGTTCAGCTCAGGTGACTATTGGTAAAGCAGACTGTAGTTAGAGTGTTGCACATGTCGCTCCGCTTGTGCCCACTGTCGTTCAGCTATCGTAAAAAAAATCTTTAAAAAAATATATGTATTAAAACATTGTTAAACTCTACAATCATTTTCAAATATTATGTTATGTTATAACTATTCTCAAATGCAGTTCAGATTATTTTCATAGGCATTATTGATCTGGCTAGGTCTTTTTCATACATGATGGAGTGTGAATATCATTCCATCCTAACCAACAGGGAACTTGTGTCAATTAGTACCAGCTAAAAGAGGACTCATGTCATTTGAAACAGTAGAAGAGAGGACCTTTTTCTAATTAGAACCGCAAAATAAACTGTAGTGGTTTAATACATCTTTAGAATGTAACATTGTGAACACATTCCTTTAAATAAAGATAAGGCTTGGATAAGGAAAATGTTGTTGCTATGTCCCTGATATTAGTGCATCCAACAAGTTACTTCTTATTTGATATTTATTTGCAACATGTGGCCATGATTATATTCATAGTATTTGTATCATATGTTTAGTTAGTGTTAAAGTTAAAGGTATATAATCTATCTTAAAAAGAAACAAAGGGAGGTAACTGCAGCAAGCAAACACTCATTGAGTGAAACAATAGGCACAGACAGCTCCATTGATGCAGTGAATGGAGTCCACTCTTAGATGTCACCCAATGATTCAAGTCCACTGTTAGCAAATTCTTCAAAAAAAATAAAAAAACACATTTAAAGTAATATTATGACAGAAGACATTAAAACTAAATATTCTGTTGTGTTTTTTTATTTTTTAAATGACCAGAAATAGGTTGCCACACTTGGCTGGTACCTGCGATAGTCCCCTGTTAGTAATGTCGGTGTGGCTGTGTGTGTGTGTGTGTGTGTGTGTGTGTGTGTGTGTGTGTGCGCGCCAGGAAGCCAACGTTATGTTGATGTCTACTCACACACACCTCTGAAAACTGCAGACGTTTGTGTCCTCGCGGGCTCTTAACAGAGCGGACACTGTTTCTCCTCCTGTTGCTCCCGACATCAACTGTCACCCGCGGCAGTTGATTTTATATACTATCTATGCCCCCGACACAGACGTGACCGTTAGCGGTTTAAAACACGGCACGGGCTAGCGTGCTGTGATGTTTGGCTGCGCGCAGCTACTGATCCTGGGTCAGCCGCAACGTTTGAGTGGCTGTAGTACAGAGCCGGTGGGATGTACGGGGCGGATCATTCTGCACATGCTTTAATTGCGATAAAAAAAATTAACGTGTTAATTCCAGAAATTAATCACCTTGCGTTAACGCGATAATTTTGACAGCCCTAATAATTGAATACAATAGAATAAGATCAAATTATCATTATCATCAGTGAATTGCAAGAACTGCAACGTAGGGACACTTCCCTTATACAATCTGAATGACTAATGGGCCAGCACTAAGAAAGCAGCAAATTGCCTTGGCTTCCATACAGGGGTCAATGTAACGAACTAGGGAGGAGTGTTTTAAAAGCAAGCACAACATACAAGCTATAACTGTAGCTCTACTAAACTGTGCTTTGTAACGTAGGCTATACTGACTATCACTGGATAGCACACAATCTCTGCGATAGTACGAGGTGCAAAGTGCGAACAGCCAATCCAACATGCCTTCTTTCATGTCACTATAATAAACAGGAGAACATTTTATCAACGGTCTTCATGTTCTCCTCATGCACTGTAGTCTGTCTGTCTGTCTGTCTGTCTGTATGTATGTCTAAACTTGGACAAGAACAAGCTGCTTTTCTTCCTGGGGAAAAAAAACTCTCCATGACCTCGCCTCACTGGCATTGAGAACTCTGTGAAGTCTTGGTCTGACAGTATGGTGACCAACTTGTCCTTCACTGCCAACATCCTTAATACAAAAACTCAACTAGCCATAAACCTACTGCCCATGTCTTTGTCATTCCATTTCCTCAGGCCTCCACTCTAATGGTATAACACTGTTTTAACGGTGGGAAGCCTTGCAGATAGTGTGTAGAGACATACATAGACATACAAAGTGTTTTAATGATAAATCAGGAGGGCTAGATCAAGAGGTATAAATAGCATCCAGGAATGGTACACCGATCAGAGTGCAAGGAATGAGGATGAGGAGACGTAGCTTTCTTTAGGCTATATTCTTTCCGCCGTATTTATTTAAATCCCTGGTATTGTCTTCCAGTATTCTATAAACAGTAAATAAAACATCATTAGTTTTACAAGGCATAATAAATAAATACCTATTGGCTTAACAACATATACAATTATAGCAGGCTAATATAAATAACTAAACAGAGCCTCATTCATAATACTGGAGAAATCATACACAAAATACTCAGATAAAATAAACAGACTCTACATAGCCGCGCCAAAAGAGCAGACATGGGCCAAGCGGCACACTGCATGTGCAGGACATCTCCCTTTCACGTGATAACCAACTGTCATAGCAACCACACGACGCTGATTAAATTAGCTTAACAACCAACATCAAACTTATACAAATTATTGATTAATACCCACAATGAAACAAAGTAAAAGGCACTTACATTTCACGAACTCAATACAGGGGAAATCAAACAAATAAAGCAGGTATCAGAGAGACGATGAGCCACCTGCTGGCTTGCATGAATCTCTCTCTCGGACTAACTGTCAGAAAACGAAACTTAACTTATACACTATAGACTGGGAGCAACTGCTCTTAAAGCGACAGTAACCATTAATCTCAGAGCCTTTTATACAGCCGCCCCCAAATGTGCAAGGAACATTTGCATCAAATAAAAGGGCTTAACAGTCAGGTTCAGGGGGCTGGGGATGAAGGTCGTCCTCCCCAGATGGGAGAGCTGGCAACATCACCAACCGGGCAACCGGTCGAGTGTACACCTGTCCTTTAATGTTCACATCAGCTGACCGGATGAATCCATCGTCGCTGCGGTGAATCTTGGTTACTCGTCCGATGGGCCACAGGGCCCGAGGCAGCTGAGGCTCCACCAACATGACGACTGCCTTATCCAGGAGGTCAGGGGGCGAAGAGTGCCACTTCTGTCTGGTCTGCAAGCTAGGGAGGTATTCCCTGATGAATCTAGACCAGAATTGGTCTGCGAGAATCTGCGAATGCCTCCAGCGTTTGCGGCTCAGGATCTCGGTCTCTGGGTAGACCACTTGGGGAAGCGATCCGTCAGGCCGCCCCATCAGCAGACTGTTTGGTGTTACAGGGTCAATATCCGCAATGTCAGCAGACACATAGCCTAACGGCTTCGAATTGAGGATGGCTTCAACTTCCAGGAGCACTGTGAGCAGGACTTCTTCCGGGAGAGTGTGGGCCCCCACACTGGTGTAGAGTGCAGCCTTGACAGAGCGGACTTCTCTTTCCCACACTCCGCCAAAGTGTGGGGCTGCTGGGGGGTTGAACCGGAACTTAATCCGTTGGCGAGCGAGTCGATCCTGCAAGGTAGGAACCATGCTTGCATATGCCTCTCGAAGTTCCCGTTCTCCTCCTTTAAAGTTGGTTCCATTGTCGGACCACAACTCCGCAGGGGTTCCTCTTCTGGCGACGAACCGCCTCAGAGCCATCAGGTAGGCATCTGTGTCCATACTGTTGAGGAGATCTAAGTGGACGGCCCTTGTTGTTAGACACTTAAATATGATCCCCCATCGTTTCTCATGTCGTCTTCCCACCTTCACCAACATGGGACCAAAACAATCCACACCAGTAGAGTGGAAGGCTGGTTTGTGTAGTCTGAGACGGGCAGCAGGAAGATCAGCCATTTTGGGAATGGAAGGCCGTGCTCTCCAGCGTTGACATTCTGCACAGGTACTCTGGTGTCTGCGAATAGCCTCCCGTCCCCGGATTATCCAGAATGACCTACGCAACTCGGCAAAGACCCGCTCTGGGCCAGGATGGTGCAGGTCATCGTCATACTTCCGGATGAGCAGACGTGTAGTTGGGTGAGAGGCATCCAGGACAACAGGGTGCAATGTTGAGTCCTCTTGACCTTCCAGGCGTCGGAGCCGGCCACCCACTCGAATGAGGTCCTTTGACTTGTCCATCTCAGGAGCCAGAGTGAGTAATCGGCTTCTCGATAAAACAGGTTTCTCCGACTCCAGAAGCTTGTAGTCTTCTGGAAAGGACTGTTGTTGCGCTCGCCGGAGAACCAACATCTCTGCACGGCGATACTCATCAGCATCGGGCGGAGAACTGCCAGGGGTCTGCCCACGGAGTTCTTGAGCAGTAGCATCCAAGAGCTCCTGCCAGGTGTTGTACTCCTTATCCTCAAGGCTGGTAGGGGATGTGAATGTTACACCACAGAAGGCAACTTTCCGAAGCTCTGTTTCGTCCTCGGAAGATTCTGTGATGGGGGTCTCTGGCCAGGTGTCTGGACCCTGGAGAAGGAAGGGGGGTCCCTGGGACCATCGGTTTGCCTCTATAAGGGATTCTAGGGTCTTTCCTCTTGTTAAATCATCCGCAGGGTTATTCGCCGAGTCAACATAACGCCAGGTGCACTTCTCCGTCAACTCCTGTATCTCGGCTACTCTAGCTCCCACAAAGACCTTGTAGCGGCAAGACTGAGAGTGTAGCCAGGTGAGAACGGTAGTGGAGTCTGACCACAATACAATGCGATCCAGGGTCAAGGTAAGTTCCTTCTCAAGGACTTGAGCCAGCCGCGCCGCCACCAGAGCTGCACAAAGTTCCAGGCGTGGGATAGAATGCAGGCGTTTCGGGGCCACTCTTGAACGAGCGAAGATGAAGGAGAGGTGGATCTGACCTTCATCATCCTCTGTCCTCAGGTAAGCTACAGCTCCATAAGCTTGCTCGGATGCGTCTGCAAAGATGTGACCCTCACGAGTAGCACCCTCAAGTTTAGCAACTGTAGGCACGTATGGACGTGGGAAAGTAAGGCGAGGTAGAGACTCCAACTCGGACTCCCATGTGGACCAGGCTTGCAGGAGTTCTGAAGGTAGATTGGGGTCATCCCAACCACGTTGCTTGTCCCACAGCTGCCGAATGATGAGCTTTGCTCGGGTGGAGAAGGGTAACAGGTAACCCAAGGGATCGTACTGAGAAGCTACGACTCTGTATATGTTCCTCAGAGTTAGGGTCTCGTAGGTCACCGGCCGGTGTTTGTAGCCAAATGAGTCTGTTGCCCAATTCCAGCTGAGGCCAAGTGTTGACTCGAAAGGGTTGGACTTATCCTGTGCGAGCCATAGGTCCAGGCTCTCTGACCTGGCTTCATGAGGTAAGTGACTCAGTACGCTTGGATCGTTGCAAGCCCATTGACGCAGCTCAAAGCCGGCTGAAGCCAGAAGATCTCTGAGCTGATCCACCAGCAACTTCGCTTCACCGGGTGTACGCACGCTTTGCAGGCAGTTATCGACGTAGAAGCACTTCTCCACCGAGAATCTCAGGTCATCGTCTGGCTGGCTGTGGTCGACAACGTGGTGCTGTAGAGCGTACGTAGCACAGCACGGGCTGCAGGTTGTGCCAAAAGGCAGGACTTGCCACTCAAAGGTTTTGGGAGGTTCATCCACCTTCAGATCACGCCACAGGAACCTTAACAGGGAGCAGTCATCAGGGAGAAGGCGTACCTGATGGAACATCCCCTTGATGTCTCCACTAACTGCTATGGGACATTCACGAAATCTCAACAGGACTCCCAACAAAGAGGCGCCGAGGGTAGGGCCAGGTAGCAGGTACTGGTTCAGGGTCTGCCCAAGGTATTGATGAGAGCAGTTAAACACAAGGCGATTCTTTCCATTGTGGCTGACGAGGTGATGGGGTATGTACCAACATTCTTTAGGGGGGGAGTCCCGAGTCACTTCCCGCACCGCACCTGAATTAATAAGCTTCTGCATCTCAGCTTTGTAGGCGTCCGCTTGCTTGGGGTTCCTTTGGAGACGCCTCTCAGTGCTGCGCAGCATAGCCATAACTGACTCCTTAGGTGCGTGCAGCAGTGGCATGTTTGCATGACGTAGCAATGGTGTAGCATACCTGAAGGTTCCATCCACCTCTGTACGAACGGTCTTGGCTTCAAGCAGTGCTACGGCCTGCTGATCCTGCTTTGATCGAGTGACCTCTCTCTCAGGGCGGTAAGGGACAGTATCTGCTTGCCAAAGCCTTTCAACGTGCTTGTATAGCTCATCCGTTGGTGGGAGAGATGAGGTAAACAGACACTGCACAGCATGGGCTGGCCGCCCCATGCATTGGACGGGGCCTTGGAGGGTCCACCCAAGCCTGGTGTGGACTGCGGCTGGGCCACCAGGTGGGCCGAGCCTGACTGCCTCAACAGGTGTTATGAGATGGGGCTGATCGGAGCCAATAAGGAGTGATGGCTTGGCTCCCTTTAATGCAGGTATGGGAATGCCACGTAGGTGTTGGAACTTCCTTTGAAGGCGGTCCACCGGGTAGGTATGTTGCGCCAAGCTGAGGCGACTAGCTGTGAATGCACCATCGATGATATAGCTAGTTTGAGGGTTAGCAGCTGAGGTGACACGGAAGGACACAGTGTGTCCATGGAGCACCTGGACATCCTGACGGACTGTGCGCAGTGGAAGATCTTCTGGAAGGCCCTTCATGCCAAGCGACCTAGCTGCTCCTGGTAGTAGCATGGTTCTCTCTGACCCATCGTCAAGGATTGCAAAGGTGTCTAATGTACGCTCTCCATACTGTACAAGCACCGGCACAACCTTTAGCATGACCCGATTCCCAGCTCCATGTCGGTCGAGGTAGAGGGCGTCAGAGGCAGAGTTGGTTAGGCAGCTCTCTTCCCTAGCTGCATTGCTGCTTTCTGCTCGAGCGTTTACCTCATGGAGAGCCAGCAGGTGCATTCCCTGACAGAGGTTACAGGGTTTCTTCAATGTGCACTGGGCTGCTTGGTGCTTTCGTGCACAGCGCCAGCACCGTTTATTAGAGATGATCCACCCTTTGAGCTGGTCTTTGGAGAGCTTAGCCATCTCACTGCACTGACTGAGGTAATGCTCCGTGCTCTCGCAGTAGGCACAGTAAGCTTTACTCTTGGATGTATTCTTCGCTGGACTCTGGGAGGCAGCTCCTGAAGGCTCCCCAGCACCATGCAGGACTGTGACTGTTTGTTTCCCAGAACGACCATCAGTCCTCACGTTATGCCTCTCTTTATTGCTTCTGGAAGTAGGTTGATTGTCGAAACCTTGACACCAAGACTCATAGCGGAGCCACTCTGACAACTCATACAGAGTGTGGGAAGCTCCAGGCTGCTTAAACTGATGTCGGCGGAAGTCAGCTCGCTGTTCTGGGGGGAGCTTGATCAGCAGTCGAGCTACATGTGAGCCACAGTTCAGTTCGACTTCCCCTTCAGGTCCCAGGGTCTGCAGCAGGCCCACCAACGACTGTATTTGGAGGGAGAACCTCTGGAAAGCTGCAGCATCTCCACGCTTCACTTCAGGGGCTTCCAGGACTCTTGCTATCTTCTTTAAAGCAAGCTGATGCGGCTGACCAAACTTATCGTGGAGGGCCGCCATAGTGTGAGTATAGGGGGTCGGTGAGTTTAGGTAGGCATCAGCTATGAGCTGGGCTTCTTCCAACTTCAGATGGTCCACAAGTATCTGATACTTGAAGAGCTCTGTAGCGTTAGGTGGAAGTAGGTTCTCTAGAGCTATGCGAAGCCTCGCAAACTCACTGGGGTCAGGGTGCAGGAACTTGGGGATGGTTGGTTTGGGGCCTCTATACACTTGTTCGGAAACAGGAGGATGTATAGGGTTCTGTGGCGGCATTCCAGGCATGGCTCCAGTGGAAGCTACAGGGGTCGAGGCTGCTACAGGCGCTGGGCGCGTCAAGCCTCCGTAGGCTGGAGTAGGGTGTGAGAGTGGTCGAGGGGGTCGCCATGAGGGGTAGGATGGGGTCCCCGTACCAGGAGGTGGGTACAGGTGCTGAGGTTGCTGCAGCATCGGCGGTGGTGGCAGATATGCAGCCTCTGTAGGGGCGTAGTAGGGTTGGCTACTAGTATGCTTTTCCAACTTAAGGTTATGGACGGCACTTTGCAGGTCCTCTTCAGGTCCAGGCCATGGTGGAGGATCAGGCCAATCTTCTTCTGGTTCTGTATGAACAGGGTAACTCCTCGAGACTGCAGCGTTAGCTTGTTGAGGGTTCTGTGGGGTGTGTTTTGAGGCAGGGCTGGCAGCTTGACTCATATCTGCTTTCAATGAGCGGGCTGCCTCAATTAGCTCTTTGATTTCACTCCGTGCCTCATCAAGGGCCTTCAGTCCGGAGTGGAAGACCTGTTGTGACTGCATTAGCTTGGCATTCTCCTCTTGAATGGCTCTGATTTCTGCGTGGTAGCGTGAATCCTGGCACGGAATCACCTGGTATGAGGGGGCATGATTAGGTAAGAAAGCACTGTCGCGATCTCTCCATTGGCGGCGTTCTGGGGCTAGCTGAGGAATCTCTTGGTGAGCAGCATTCCCATGAAAGCTACCAGAGGGAGTCTGGTGTGACTGGAAGGGGGTCATCTGGACTGGATCCTCCCGTGGAATAGGCACCCTCCTCTCCATAGTTGAAGTTGGTGGGACCCATCGGTCTCTATAATGGGCTCCCTCATAATCCATCTCGTAGTCTCCAAGTCTGTCAGGTCGACGTATTTGTCGCCGAGGCCTCACAGCAGGGTACATCTCTTCATCTAACTCCATCTTGAATACTATTATCCGGCTCGAAGGACCAAATGTTTTAATGATAAATCAGGAGGGCTAGATCAAGAGGTATAAATAGCATCCAGGAATGGTACACCGATCAGAGTGCAAGGAATGAGGATGAGGAGACGTAGCTTTCTTTAGGCTATATTCTTTCCGCCGTATTTATTTAAATCCCTGGTATTGTCTTCCAGTATTCTATAAACAGTAAATAAAACATCATTAGTTTTACAAGGCATAATAAATAAATACCTATTGGCTTAACAACATATACAATTATAGCAGGCTAATATAAATAACTAAACAGAGCCTCATTCATAATACTGGAGAAATCATACACAAAATACTCAGATAAAATAAACAGACTCTACATAGCCGCGCCAAAAGAGCAGACATGGGCCAAGCGGCACACTGCATGTGCAGGACATCTCCCTTTCACGTGATAACCAACTGTCATAGCAACCACACGACGCTGATTAAATTAGCTTAACAACCAACATCAAACTTATACAAATTATTGATTAATACCCACAATGAAACAAAGTAAAAGGCACTTACATTTCACGAACTCAATACAGGGGAAATCAAACAAATAAAGCAGGTATCAGAGAGACGATGAGCCACCTGCTGGCTTGCATGAATCTCTCTCTCGGACTAACTGTCAGAAAACGAAACTTAACTTATACACTATAGACTGGGAGCAACTGCTCTTAAAGCGACAGTAACCATTAATCTCAGAGCCTTTTATACACAAAGGTAGCAGCAGAACTTCGAACTATTGGCTGTACTGCATACATGAACTCATGGGTGAAGATAATGCATCTTTTCCATCTAAAATAAGACACTGATCTACAAGAAATGTCTGAAAACAAGTTGAAACTTTCAGAGAGCTGAAGATCAAGGTTGAACCTCAGACTGTAGTTGGGTTAGTAAATCATTTGAAGCTGTTACCATAAAATAATCCCTGGTCATATTGTCGGTGTAGATGCGACCTTTTTCTTCTGCCATGTAGATGTATACCCTTCAAGACTCTGTGGCTGTGTCTTGATTCAGGGGTTGCAACCTACGTAGGCTGCATTTGAAGACCGATTGCGTCATAGCGGCGCGCAAAGGCTGTCCCATTTGCAAGGCTCCTCATATGCGGCCGAGAAATGCAGCCTTCGTTTCACGGTTTTGAAGGCTGCATCAGATGTATCCTTCGTGGCCCAACATATCCCAAGATTCAATGCGTTTTTTTCAGAGATTGCATAAAATAAAATAAAAAATAACAAAACAGCAACGTGTTGTTCCATCTTCTTAACTTGTATCTTCCTTTCTTTTTTTCTTGTACTTTTTTTTCTTTTCGTCTGGTATAGGCAACTTCTTTTTCTTTTTTCCTCCATTGACAGGGCTGTCTCCGTTGGCAGCAATCAGGGTTGCTAGGCAGCACAGGAGCGGCGAGTCGTCACGCAAGGTAACGGCTTGTTACGTAAACCGGAAATGCTCGTAAACGGAGACCTGCGGAGACCGTCTCATTTAACAAGGCTCGTTGGCCTTGGAATCGGCCTTAAAATCGGCCTTCATAGGCTATAGCCTTCATAGACCGCGAGACTGCGTCCTACCAAGTGCGTGGTCTCTGTAATGAGACATAGCTATTGATTCCTAACTGCACTGTCCCTTTAACAGCCATTTTCCATTAAAAAAGCCTTGTCTTGGCCTGAAGCTTTTACCTGCTCTTCAAATATACTTTGCAACGACTAACATATTGTTGTCCATGCACATCTAATGCACTGCAACACTAGCCTGGAAATCCAGACCTGCCGCAGGCAAATTGAATTTGCTGCGCCTGTTGGTCTGGACACTCTCCATTGAAGCTCATTAAATATGTCAAGAATTCCTGAGCTACCAATCAAATCGTTCTATCTGATATGGGCGGGCCAGAGCCCTATGTATGGTGCTCAGGGGTGGACGTAACTGGATGACAACAGTGCTGTGCATGCACCGCCGAAGCCGTGATAGTAAACAACAGAGATGGCTGTGGATATGTAGTTTGAGTTTGTGACGGCTTTGGCCTCGACCCTTTACGATTTGGAAGATGGCACTCGAATGTTTCATTAGCAAGTAGCAAGTAATAAGCAATAAGTTCTGTTTTGCCGACCGACCACATTTTACAGTTACGCTAAACGAACGGGGCTTAATATGTCACCTTGTTCATTGCTCTCATTGGTTGTAGTGCTATCCAATTGTGTGCAGTGGCATTTGAAATGCACACGTAGGTGCCGCCCCTTGGGTTGTGAAGGTCTATTGATCGTGGCCAGACCCTCTATCATTCTAGATATGTGTCTGGATTTCCAGGCTACTGCAACACATGTATGAAGGTAGATTTACATTTTCAGATGTGAAATGTTTTTTTCTAGTTTCACCATGTCAGTGATGATGATAAACGGGTACTGAGAGGATTACACAACTCATAAGAATGCATTTTTCTCCTTTACAGCTATATATACCTCAAATTTTCATATAAGAATCCTTGCATTCAGTGGTGTAGTCTAGTTTGTTGTTGTGGGTATACTGTGAAGATTTCCCTCCTAACGTCTTCTGCACCCATCCTATAAACACCACCACACTCACTGTCGCATACAGTAGACTATAAGTAATTGAGAGCATTTCAAGGATAGTGTGTCGACTAGGATACAGGAATAGGGATGAGTTGTTCCCGCTTAGACTGTAGTGTTTCGGGCGTATTTATTCAACTACTCGATATTGTCATCAGTTTGTAGAACAATAAACTGTCCAATTAAACTCAATATTAGGCACTTGCATCAGATAAACTAGAGCCATCAATAAATAGATAAATAACTGTTGGCAATACGTATAAACACTGTACCCAGCCTGGCTTCAATAGTAATGCGTGAAGGAGACGACTGGAGACTGGAGTCCTTTTGCACAGGACATGTATTGCTGCTGTTGCACGCTCTATTCAGTGTTTTAGAGTAGGGCTTCACAAACTACTAGCTAGGCCTCCATATATTTATATTTATATTTCTTTGCACATCCCAATTAACACATTACATACACATAATTGCATGAACCATCCTTTAGATACTCTGGAAAGGCTCTGCATTGAAAATGCCAGTTCATTTAAAAACAAAAATAAGGTCTTGGTTGACAATCTTAATGCCAACATTTGAAATTGCAGCATAGCATTTTGTACACTTTATTAAACAAATGGCTTACACCATGATACGTTTACAATTGGTGTTGTTTTTTTACTATGCGGTAGGTGCAACAAAGGCAAAAACATTGTACACTTTGCTAGCCTGCCTTTAGAAATATAGACGATAGAGCTTTTATTCTCAACTCGGGGGGTCTAGTGGTCCTACCCCATAAGAATTTGAGATTAAAATACATTTACTGTGTTTGGAAAGCCATACTAACGTCCTACTCATACTAATTTTGACTTCAATTTGATTATGTGACGGTTTGGGTATGCGAATTTGGGTATGAGAGAATTCGCCCGGATGAGTACTAACTTCCGGGAGAAATTTGGGTATGGGTCGATTGGATACTTTTCCTACTCAACAGCCCCCCAATGCATTGCTTCTTTTCAAACGACAAGGACGTTTTTTTTTAATTCTTTATTAACAATTCTGCATTTCCACAACACAGGACTGTATGTAAAAATCTAGTTCTATATCTAACCAGTGGAGGGCGGTAATACGCTAAACATTATCCTAAACGGCCGGAATCTTATAAGAAGAAGAAGAAGAAATTCTTTATTGCTTCAGTGTGAATGTTTCGACGCACCTCGCATACACAATCAATCTTAGGTGCTGTAAGCGGAATGGTTCTTTTAGCTAACTTCCTGTCAGTTACTGCAGTTAGCAGTCCCCTCGCTCTTCCCTACGTCACCACATTAATGCACTGAGGTCTTCAAGCAGTGAGTTATCTAGCATCATCTCAGATCCATAAGTGTGATAAAACATGATGAAAACCATCAAAACAGACATTGGGAAGGATTTTTACCTGCTCTGCCATTGTAGGCGCATAAACATTCACCCATCTGTTGCTTTGGCGTGCACCGGCAGTGAGACCATGAGTGAGACGGGTGTCGCTTTGTAGCGTTCTCTCTTGTGATTGGATAAAAATTTCGGGATCCTCCAAGAAGTTTATTTGCCGATTACATGCAGAGCAGCTGACGAGATCGGCTTTATGAAATGCGCACATTATGTAAGTGATCACTGTATGAATAAATAAATAACCCTTTAAGTAGACAGTATGTAGTATATAGATGTTGAGTATGTAGGAGGGAGGACGTTAGTATGGCTTTCCGAACACAGCCATTGTTTCCCGCATTCTGGTGACTTCACAATAAAACAACACAAAAATCAGTAAGTCTTTGGTCTTTGGATTGAATCTTTACTGGATTCCTGTGCTGCCATCAAACAGTATGTGGCCGCTATGTGTGTTTTCATTCATGTTACTCAGTGCATGAGTTGTCGTGGTGAATCAATCAAGCCACCTTATATGTCAATATGATAATTGACCGTTGTGTTTGTTTTTAAGCCACATTGATGATCAGATCTTTATGCGCTCACAAAAGTGAATATGAATTTCAAACGGGTTATGCAAACTGAGATTATTCTTTTATTCCTCACTGGGAGAAGAAAAAAAAGTCCCTGAGCGCTCTCGGTGCGCTTCGATAGCACAATGCGCGTATCGCGGGTGGGGGAGGAGGGGGGGTGGACTGGGGGGAGTAAGGAGTGGAATGTTGCGTCACGCTGTAATGTCTGGTTGGACATCTCCCTTTCTTTTACCCAAACAGTCCACAATAAAATGGGCCGTGGGGGTTTGCTGGGTTGCACTACCTGCTGCTACTTCCAGGCATGCAAACTCATTAGCCATGAAAAAGGTGAGAAGTCCGAAAACAAACCCCGGTAGGAGGGTTTGGGGGCATCCACCCAGAAGATATTTTTTGTGATTTGAACATTTAAGAGAAGCAATTTGGTGTATTCTGGTGAAGAGAATTAAGGACAAAAAAAACGTTGTCAGATGAATAGTAAAATGAGCAAAACAAGTTAGTCAGCCAACCTTCTTGACTTTTACAATTCTAAGTGTGTAGGTAGCCTATTTACCAAGAAAAACGTTAAAAACAGCTTAGAAAAACGGTAAAAAATGCTGGCAAAACCAGCTTTAAATAACACACAAAAATAACATGGAGCTTCAAATCAATCACACCAAATTCCCTTACAATAAACTAACTATTTATATTGTGGCAAACAGGATTTGCCTTATCTTTGTTACACAACCATCAATATAAGACATAAGATTACACTCTGTCACCATAGTTAATCTCGTGTTCACGCACTCACACACACACACCTCAGTCGTGCGCTGGAACATAATGGTGTAAAATGGGACGATAGTGGAGGAAGCAGGTGAGTGTGTTATTTCGGCACTGATCTGCTATAATCACTACATGCATCACTACATGCAAAAATGCAACCTTTTAAAGTAAAATTCATCAATCTGGTGCACTTTGAGAAGAAAATTGCATGCAACCAGGCCCAGGGGCCCAAGGGGGCCCTAAGCCAGAAATACTGATAGTAACTTTACATGTCGCATTGTCAAAGAGCTCAGTCACTAACCGGGTCTAAAAAGGAATCACCTAAAATAAGGAAATAAATCATCATGGGCCCCTCAACTAGTAGGTGAAAAATAGAAAAGCAAGTGCAAAACTAAAGCATTATTAGCTCTGTCTTAGGGGCTTCATGAGGGGCCTTGAAGGCCCCCTCACACATACAGTAATAAGCTTTCTATGTGTAAATTCTATACTGTTCATAAAAAGTAGCTATCCACCCTTTATCTGTTGAATAGGGATAGGGAGGAGTGTGTGTGTGGGGGGGGGGGGGGGCTTTAAGAGTCTGGGCCCATTATCTCATAATCCGTCTATGAACCAAATGGTTTCCACAATCTTTTTTTTTTTTTCGCGGGTAGCATTCACAATCATTATTTATTTAAAAAAAAAAAAAAAAAAAAAAAGTGGGGGGCCCAACACTGGGTCTTGAAACGGGCCCCGAGATCGTTGAGACCGCCCCTGCCCGCTTGTCGTGCCGCCTGACGACGGAACGCTGCGCTTTCACTCTGCCCGGCCCCCCTCGTCTCTCCATAGAGAATGCATTAGTTGGCGCAACAAACGTCTCGGCCCGTGTGAAACGGCCTTAACTACTTAACGAAGGAAATCAAATGAGGTTTTGGCATTTCCCCCCAAAAAACGGGACAAATTGTTTCCCTGGAGAGATTTATTTTTTCCCGGGACAGCTGGTGAAAAAAGAGAACAATTCTGGGAAAAACGGGACGGGTGGCAACACTAGTAGGCACATTAACACGGTAAAATGCTAGTACTGCGGCTATTTGAACGCTCCGATGACTCTGAGAGAATTTTTTTAAAACTTTCCTGCAGACACTCTGACTGACTGATGTCACCGCCCCTCAATGACAAACACTGTTTCTGATTGGCCAAATGACCGTCAAAGCTCATATGATAGGAGTTAACATCCGTCAATCATAGTTAGTCACTATGGTCACTCCATGTCCATGCTCCGCTCCACACCACACCATGCCATATTTTCCTTTTTCTAAGAGGGAACAACCTTTTCCTGTCTAGACCATTTTATCGGGGAATGTCCCCCTATTTGTTGTTTCAACACTACAAAACACACAGACAAGAGACTGTATCTTATCCAACTAAATACAATACAAAAGACAACAAGCTTTACCCCATGACATGAGTAGGCTAATAAGTATGATCAATAAGGAGTTGTTGCAAAATAAAGTACAAGAGCCTCAAACTTGTACTTAAGTACAGTGACTGAAGTAAATGCAGTTAGTTATATTACACCAATGTAAATCTGTCAATCGTTCCTTTCCTTTACCTCCTCGCACTCCTTCTTCTGCCCGCCCTGTTTTCCAATCGCCACACTTTCTGCATTTTAATATGGTAGAGAAAAGATTTATGATGTCCCAATAAATTAGGTCAAATTTAGCATGCTTCAAAATACCTGGATGCCTAATACATGCAGCCGAGATGTTGAGTGTTGAAATCATGCATGCTATTTGGATGACTCTGACCCACAACCCACTATGCACTGGAAGTGACGTCACATCGACGGTGCCTCTGTATTAAAAACAACCGGGTATGCGACATATATTAGCAAGAGGCAGGATAATAGGCGGGATGTTCTTCCATGAGGGCTTCCTCCTCCTCCGCTTTAAGGCAGACTCAGGGCCAGCCCTCACCTCCTCATCCTGAGGATAGAGTGATGAGGACAGGGCCAGAGCAAGGGGGAATGGGACAGAGATTGGTGGGAGAGGGTGAGATGAGTTTCAGGATGGAGATGTGCTTGTGTGTGTCTGTTTGGTTTGGATGGAGTGATTGGTAGTGGAGGTCTCATGGAAGACAATGGAAGAGGGGAATTGAACACTATGTGAAATCACCATGATGGATGTGCTCTGCATTTGACCTTTTTTCTTTTTCTCACTTCTGCTGTGGTCAAACAAGACATTTCTCTCCACTGTTCCCCCATACATCTTTTTCTTGTCTTTTTCACTTTGCACCTATTGCCTGTCCCTTCTCACTTCTCCTAGTTATCTAATTATTTTTAAGGCACAGTGTGTAATATAGGAGTATGTTAGGGCCATCTAGTGGTGAAATGTCACCTTGGCAGATAGACCTAACACAATTGGTTTATCCAGGCTGGTTTTCAAATTACTTGAACTGAGAACACAATGTTTTGAGTTTAATGGATCTTCGTCCTCCTTCCTCCCTATATCAAAGGGCGTGCCCCAGGGTTCTTTACTAGGGCCATTGTTGTTCTCAATATATGTTAACAATATTTTTGACAAAAAGCCTGTCATTTCTATGCAGAAGATACTGTTATTTATTGTTCATCCCCTTCAGTGGTGGACAATTTTCATTTCCTGAAGCCTGCTTTGGATGTTTTACAGTCACAGATGTCAAATATAAATTGGTTTTAAATGCAGTTAAAACAAAATTAATGCTTTTTTTAAAAAAAAAATGGTAAAGAGCCACCAACAATGTTGCCAAATATTTTATCAACTCACAGGGTTGAATTTGAAGAGGGTCAATTTGGACAAATACCTGGGCTTTATTATTGATGAAAAATTGTCTTTTAAGCTTCATATTGAAAACCTGGTCTCAAAATTGATAATTAGGTTTATTTATTTTAGAAATGAATCATGCTTTTCACTGCAGGCCAGGAAACAATTGTTCACTGCGACCTTTTTACCATTGTTGGATTACAGTAACCTGCTGTTCATAAACACACCTGACCAGTTCCTTCAAGACATTGGATACTAGGGATGGGCATTTTTAGAAATTCAATTGATCGATCATCGGGAAAATTAACGAGCAATTATCGACTAATCATTATCTTTTTTTACATATTGAAAAATGCCAACAGAACATCCAAAATACAGCGTTTTTACCATAGATACAAGAGGTTTTTACTCAATTACATTTGTATTCCAAGATCTTCAAGGCAAACAACAATCTATTAAGACAAGGCAACTTTTTAAAATAAAATAATAATAAAATGCGGCGCTGGTTAAAGCCCGAAGCTATGAGCCAACAAGGAGCCAATGCTACGATACCTTTAAAGTTTAAACACATATGCGCCTCCTAAGATGCTGCCGAAGACTGCATAAGGGCACGGCACGTTTCTCTGAGTGATAAAGGACCTAACGTTACTTCATCTAATCATCATCTAAAATGTGCAAATTAGTTCCCTGATGAAGGCGAAGTAGGAAAGCATAGACGCTAAAGTTAGCCGCTAATGCTAGCGGCGCTAACGTCACACGTTAAACAGGGTCGGATGTAGGCTTCCATGTACAAGTGGTACATAATTTGGTTTGTTTAAGTGTTGTACTCATACAAGGTTTCACAATGCTTAATGAACTTAGTTATTTTCGGTTCTAAAGCTGTCCGGTCCGATGCCAAACTTCTCCTTAACTTCTTCCTGTTTGTTTTGACATTACGGCAGCCTGAGCCTGTTCTGTTGTCTCCTACCACTAGTTAAGTATCTCCCCCTGCTGGTAGGATGTTTAATTGCTGCCCATACAGTCTTTGGTGCTGCCACATAGTGAAACTCATTGATGTGCTGCGCAACACAATGGCTATATGATCGATAACAATTTCACATGATCGACAATATTCTTAACGAGCAATGATCAATTAATCGATTAATTATGCCCATCCCTATTGGATACCATCTACCACTGTGTTCTGCAATTTTTAACTGGCTGTAGAAATCTTGGTTAAGTTTGTCCGTTCTGTGCTACATTAGACTGGCAGTGCAACATGGTGGCCTCGGCGTCAGGCTACTATGTAGATATAAAGAGACTCATTCTGAGGTCATGACATTTTTTTTCCAGATCTTACACTAATCAAAACATACTGAAGAATATAATATTCCATTTCTACCAAGTATGTTCTGAAAAATGCTGATTCCCATTCCAGACTCAATTACCTTTTCTCCATCCCTGCTCTCCTCTCCTTTTTCCTACTGTTCCTTCACTCCTCCTTCCCCATTTCCCTCTGCTCTCTCATTTCATCCCTCCTCCGTTATTTATCTGAACACTGCCACACAAGCATCAGCTCCATCTCTCTCTTTCTCTTTATCTGTGTGTGTGTGTGTGTGTGTCTCTCTCTCTCTTTTCCTGTGGTTGGTGACAGTGTGACAGAGCCGATCACATGCACATCCTTTGATCACTCTCCCAGCTCACCATTGTGGCTAATGAGGGCTCTGGGGCCTCGCATACTGCCCTTTCTACCTCTAGCACTCCTCCATTGGCCATTCTCTCTCTCCCTCTCTCCTTCCCTCCTCTTGCTTTCATCTTCTCCATCCTTTCCTATCCTCCCATCTCCATGCATCCTCATTCTTCTTCTCAGCTGCTTGTCACTGCACTCCTCACTTTTTTTCCCTTCTGCCTCACTTCCACTATAGTTTAGTGAAGACATTATTAGGGTCCGAGCACCGAATGGTGCGAAGCCCTATTGAAACCGTAAGGTTTTTTAATATTATGATTTATTTATTTATGACTTATTCTGCCACTTCAAACACACTTTTGACCCACTTCCCGTCATGCAAAGGTTGCAAAAGTCGGTGCGCAGAACCTGCAAAACTTAAACTCTGACATTGGTTTTAGGATTTGATCTGAAAGAATTTCTGCCAGTGTCCATCACTTCATTACTGAAATCAAAATGTAACTATTGCCCATTGGAACACACCGCTGTACTTTCTGCTTCATCATTCCATTCAAAGAGAGGGAGAGGAAGCATCTCAACCGATGCACATATAGAGCTATAGCATCTCCACAGTCCTTTTGTACTCAGATGAACTCCAGCAGTCAAAAAGACAAGTGCTGGTTCCAGTGGTGAATATTTCAACAGGCAGCCTTCTATAGTCTGGCTCTATGCCCACCACAGCCTGTTTGCACCTCAAACACCATCAATCTGTTGATCCAGTTACCAACATATGCTTTTGTACTGTATATTGAAGCCGTCTTGCATTGAAACAATGGGAAAGAGACTTTTTTACGGACTGAACGCCCTTAATGGTTATCAATTCTTATCACTGTTTCTGTCTGCAAGCCTTTCTCTCTCCAACTGCTTCCCTTTTACTTGTTCTCATCATTTCTTGTAATTTCTCGGTCCTTAGTATTTTTTTTGTTCGTGGATCTTTCTAATCTGGCCCTGGCCCCATTCCGTGTGTTGTGATCCCTTATCAGCTCTATACCCTCCTTTTTTGCTGCTATCGCTGGGCTAGATGAAATGAATTTCCCCCCTTTCCTTTTGTTCAAATGCAGGTATGGAAACATATATAGAGGGAGAGAGAGAGACAGAGAGAGAGAGAGAGAGAGAGAGAGAGAGAGAGAGAGAGAGAGAGAGAGAGAGAGAGAGAGAGAGACGGTGTTAATATTGATCTTGGTTAATTAGATTCCTATTGGAGTCCCATGGGAAGACAGACGGGAGTGGCTTGGTGTTTGAGTCCAGGCGGAGGGAAAAGGAGAAAAAAAACGAATTAGAAATAGAAATTCCATTTTAAACAGCAGCTTGTTTGGACACAGAGCGAAAAAAAGGAAATGGGTGCTTCTCATTATGTGATGTATTCAAATCATTCTGATCCGTCTCGCTCTGTTAATTAGACGTGATTTTGTCTTTTGTTGCGGTCTTTTTCCCAGGCATGACAGCATTTAGGATTTCTGGCTTAATTTGCAATTTTTTTTTCTTCATGTGTGTGTGTGTGTGTGTGTGTGTGTGTGTGTGTGTGTGTGTGTGTGTGTGCATTGGGACTCCCCTCTTTCCAATTATAGCTAGCATGAGTAGATGTGGTTCAGTGCTCCCATGAACATGTATGATTACTCAAAACATGTGTAAGCCATAGGGTGTGGGGTTTTAGCCGCTCCACATGGCTGTGTATGCTCAGAGATTAGGCTTTGATTTTTTTTTCCTGAATATTTTTTTCACATTCTAGCCTTCTCTGTCTTACAGTAACGCACGCACACTGGCTAGACACTGTACATACAGACATGATTCACACAGGCAGCAGCAGCAGCAGCATGGAGTCACTGTGATAGAGTGAACGGTGCTTCCTAACTTAGCATTCTGAGAAAATCTTAAACGCTAAAACTTTACAATAAGGGCACATTAATGAACTGTTTGTTAATGCTTCGTTAATTCTTAAAAAAGTATTAACTAATCATTACTAACTGCTTATAAGCATTATATTTACATTAAATAACCGGTATGCTTAGCTTATGCTTAACTAAGCATTACTTAACTAAGCATTAGTTAAGTAAGCATAGTCAAAGCTTAAGCAAGCATTAACTTACTGCGACTTAATAAGCATTAACAGTTAGTTAATGCTTAATGGTAATTCAATAACAGTTAATTAATGTACCTTTATTGTAAAGGGTTACCTCTTAAACCATTGGCTGCACCAAAGTACAAGCATCTGTACTGCAAACAACCAGGGTGTACTGTGTCAAGTTCTACAAAGCATGGCATTGTGTAGTAGTTTACTGGGCCGGCGAAAGCCTAAGTACGGGAGGCATTAGGGTTTTTGGGTTAGTTACTGTCCGTCCATCCTTCCAGGCCATTCTTGTGAGCAAAATATCTCATAAACGCTTTGATGGATTTTTCTTCAAACTATTCAGAAATGTCCACTCTAATGAGAGGATGAACTGATTAGATTTGTTGGGGTCATAGGTGAAAGGTCAAGGTCCCTGTGACTTTATACTGTACTTCAACACAATATCTCATGAACACATGCCCTTGTACCATATTGTAGCTTCTTAGGAGCTTTACCTTCTTTAAAGCATTGCCTACCAACACTGGACTTCCACAACGTTCCACAATCGTATGCCTCGCAGAGTTATCTAACCACCAGGCAGCATATCTAGTAGTCATTTTTTCCATGGTTTGTTTGTTGCTTTTTCAGCCTCTGATCCTTTTACCCTGTTATTTGGACCCGGACCTTTAGCTCTATATGCACCTGCCTGGTAGCCTGGCACCGCCCGCCTACCTACTTCCGCTCAATTTTCATTTCCCTTCAGTAGTCAGTTTGGGCCTGCGGTATATTCTTAGATTTTCTCGGCCAGTTTTTTGCTGGTCCAATCCGCGAACAGAGGGAGTGGCTCAGAAGCCGGCTCATGACTTACATAACGACCAAACGTTATGCGATTGGTTGGCAGATCCAATTGTTTTAAACTTCAACAGACACCTGCCTTCAAGTGAGTTAGCGTTTGTCAATTGAGCGATTCCTGACCTTCAGTACAAATGAAATGAAGTACGATGGTCTGGTAGGATCACGCTACCTGCCTGGCACAGTTCATTTAAAGGTCTCATATTATACACTTTTCTGTCAATATTATATGGTCTTAGAGGTCCCTAATAAGTTTTTCTTTAGTTGTTTGCTGAAAAACCTGTTCAGATCATTTATTGTGGTATGCCTCTATACCCTAATTTTCAGATAATCTCACGATGGCCTATTTTTGAAACCGAGCTGCTGCTCCCCTCGTAAATATACAATCTATGAGCTCCCCCCGCCCCTGTCTGGAAGCGAAGCCATTGGCGTCTGCCCATAGGTCCATAGCTTGCCGTGCCTGATACCACGGTTAGGTTTACCCTGAGAAGAACCATGTCTAATGCTAGTAACGCAGGAGCTCAGCCGCACTTTGAACAGTTTGACATGACCGATCCTTGTCTACATGAAAGACTATGTTCATACAGATGCACTGACAGCCACAAGCTAATGGAAACGGCATGTTCACAATAAAAATGCAGCAAAAGATGGAGGCTACTGCGAAGCTAGCTCGGCACCTAACCGCTAAAAATTTCACAAAAATCAGTGAAAAAATTGGCTTCAAAGTTAGACTTCGACTCTATTACCTTCCTATGCTTTGTCTTGCTAAAAACGAGGCATTTTCAGACTGCTGTGGGGAATATAAACAGCGTGCTATTAGCAAAAGCTGGTTGCTTGTCCCAGAGATAATAGCTATACACCAGGCAGGCAAAAATACCAATAAAAACTATTCCTTTAGTTTCACCGTTTAAAAAAAAAGCACAAGTAGCTTCCTATCCGTTGTGTTATTAAAAACGAGGCATTAATAGACTGCTGTGGTTAAGATAAATTAGTGAAGTATGAGCAAAAGCATTCTGTGTTAGTGTATGTAACATTCAGCATGCTTTGCTGTACTACGGGCATCTTGTCGCTTAGCGGGGAAAACAACATGGCTGTCGCTCGGAAAATTTTCCATCGGATCTCGGGGCCGTGGACCAATAAGAAATGGGGGGATGGGGTTATCATAGACTACTGCACGGTGGAAGTTTCTGGTTACTAATGTGGGGGGGAAGCATGGACATATAAAGAAAATATGGGGAAGTGGCTGTGCCGACTGTGACGTTACAGTTGGCGAGAATTCTGACTGGAGTATATTGGAGAGGTTTTCAGAAAGGGGGAGGGTGAGGAAAGGAGAGATTTTTTTTTTTAACTTTGGCAGTCCCTAGGCACACCGTGGACCCATAGTTATGTTCTAACACATTTAAAAAGTGCGTTTTGCATAATATGTGACCTTTAAATTACCCCCACTTCTAGTTCATTCCCATAAATTCCCATTTTGAAATATTTCCAAAATTCATCTGAGTTTAACTTCCAATGGATTGTGTGTTGAAAATGTCCAGATATGTAGCTACCGATAATGTCCCGCCCCTTTGCGACCCTACTGCCTGCCATCCCCTGTCCTTGCCCCATTCAACCCCCTCAGTTCATGTTGTTCAGACTTGCTCTCTCCGTGCCAGAGAGCGTTCTATTTTAATCTTATTCAATAAAACACGGGAGCTTTCCTGTCTGCCTGGACTATCCGCATTTGGTCCTGTCCCTTGGCTTGTGTTAAGTCTTTAATCTCATGGATCTATTGCTCAAACCGGCCCGCTGCATCATATTTCAACATCCTCATTGGAATACACACACACACACACACACACACACACACACACACACACACACACACACACACACACACACACACACACACACACACACACACACACCACCAATGCAGCCAGCAATTTACTTACTGATGTTTGTAATGTGAATCCCCAGTTGGACCAAGCTTCTCCAGGCTATAGGCTAAGTGAAAGGCAAGATGGTTATTCTGTGATCTTTGCATCTTTTTATCAATTGTGTGTGTTATATTTATGTGATTTGTCTTTCCTGTTTAAAGCCCGCCTCCCTACTGGAGTTGGATCGACAAATCAGCTTGCTTTATACTCGGGTGTGACAATAAGTTGGAGTTGCCCTGTGTATACATGGGCCTGGACCTCTAAATATGCATTATCATTATGGTAATTGGTATTAGAAGTTGCACACTATTTAGGCTAAAAGAGTATAAGGGCTACAGATAAGGTGTGCTGACATTGAGTTGGAATAATGCAATACCTGTTTATAATTGTGACCCAGTAGTAACTGTATTGACTTTTTCTTAGTTATCTTTATACAGTTTTAATGAAAACTAAGTTGGTTATGAAGGTTATTGATTGATTGATTTTATTTTATTTGTGTATGGACATGACAATGACATTGGACGAACCAGATGCAATGTTTTCAGTGTATTAGCATAAATGCTAGTTTACAACACCTGTCCACAGGAGGCTTTTAAAAACAACAAAATAAACAAGTCAAAACAAAAACAAGATCAAATACTGATAAAAACTGACAATTAAAAGAGTAAAAAATGCAGTATACAATGGAGTACAGAGCAGCAATATAATGAGTCAAATATATATAGGATACGTAGAGTAAAACAAAGGCAGCATGATCAAACAATACACCAGTTGTAAATTATTTGTGTGAGCACTGTTGATTTGATTTGAGCCGTTGTTTAAGTTCTCTGTTAAAAGTGCTGCTATTAGTCTCTAGTTTTAGACTAGTGGGCATGAGGTTCCACAGTGTTGCCCCCTTTGCAGAGAAAACAGACTGACCGAAAGATGTCTTGTGCATTCGAACAAGACAATCACCATTGATGGAGGCTTGTGTAATAGTCCTTTTTAATAGGTAATAATAGATGCTTATTAAGTTGTATCAAATCTCATTAAACAGTTAATTATGCTTTTTGCAGCTACCCGATCTAACAAATTTGAAAAAGTATTTATTAACCTGAATTTATTAGCAGTTAACTCTAAAATGCAAACAATGCCTTACATTGTTCACATTTTAGAGTTAACTGCTAATATATTCAAAATAAAGTTGTTTTACCTTAAAAAGCAACATAAAAAGCTAATTAAAAGATTCTAATAAGTGCTTCTAAATGTCTTATCTCACAATAAACATGTTTATGATGTTATTATTAAACCTCATATGTTATACAGTATATCAGTGGTAGCAATATTGTGCTATTTGGCTTGACATAAATGGAAACATCTTTGGAAAATAACATAATGTGTTTCTGTGTATTTGACACTCATTTTAAATGGCAGGATTTTTTTTTTGTAAAGGCCCATACATGGAACTGTTTTCAACAAGTTTCTTGGATCAAGGCAGCGGACTTAGTTCTACAGTAGTAAATACTGTTTTTTAGATCTCAACCCACATTGTTTCTGCCCAATAAAGTGAAATATACCCCGCGTTCCAAATCACATACTTTTTCTTTATACTACACTACATACTAAAGTACAGAAGAGTTTTAGGACCAGGAGGAGTGAAAAAAAAATCAGATAAGGAAGATTTGTTTTCATTATGTCGACAAATTTCAAGAATCAAGACCAATACTCCAAAATGCTATTGGAGTTAGAGGGGCATTTATGTATTTTCAGCATACTACAATTGACGTGCATGTATTGGGACATCCTAAATCTTTTTCTGGCATACTAAATAGTATGGAAGTATGGGGATTGGAACACAGGGATGGTTTCCAGAGGTGACTCCTGTCATTTCCAGATTTTCCTGACACCTCCTAGAAGAGCATCCATTATCTTTTTTGATGAACTACGTGTTGTGTTATCACGGACACCCAAAAACCTGCTTACGTTGCCATTTGTCACCATGACGCTCATTTGGCTGAGTGAGTGATTGATTGGATGATTGATATGGGCTCCTTAACGCCCCCTCCCCTCTTCCCTTTCTTTCTATCGGCTCACCTATCGGCTCACCTGTCCCAATAGCTGTCACCTGTCTTTCCATCTGTTAAGCTTTGGAGCTGGTCTGACTGGCAGCAGCAACTAGACCCAGCCATCCATCCATACATTCATTCATCCCCCCTCATCACTGGGATCTTTAATTGAATCCTTTCAATATATTCTGGATGGGAAGGGGTCACTTGTTTCTGATTGCCTATTGGCGTGCCGGGCCTTTAAGGACTTTCTTTTATCAGGCGGTCAAGCTGTCAAAGACGAATGGAATGTGAGTGTGTGTGTGTGTATGTCTTTCTGTCTGTCCGTCTTTTAACACCCTTTCCTATTCATTTCTTGCGTCTTGGCAGTGGGGAGAATGAAGCACTTGTACTCACACAAAGAAGCTATTTTAACATGCACACAGTCTTGCTTTGTTGGCAAAGTATAAGTATTGGATCGATACACCAAGTTTTGCCCCGACTAGCTTTTAATTAAAAATCTGATATTGCCCAGTCAAGTGTTGTCCAGCTGACAAGTATTATACCGTTCCCAATTGTTGCATATCTTTATGAGCTGTGAGAATCAATACCTAACTGGTTGTCTACAGTACGGCACATTTTATAATGTGGTGTATGGATTTTAATTCCAAACGAAAGATAAAGTTGCATCGGTAAGATATTTTTTGTTACTGTTACTCGCTTGACTTGTTTAAAGTGCTGTGCTGTCATCAATGATTCAAAGCTTTTATTTGACGTGTGAGATTCAAGTCAAGTCAAAGTTCATTTACTTTCACACCGACACCATTTTAATAGCGATAAAAACACAACACCAAAACGGAAGTGAGTAGAACTGTATTCTATCAATAAAGAAACGAGAATGCCATGACTCTGTGGTCCTACTGCAACAGTTCGGAAACTACTGATGCTATCACAATCTCAATTGTGTAACATCAACATATCCCATCGAGTAGTGAGTTTCATAGGCATAACATGTGGTTAAAGCAGTCCGTATTGATCCATATATTAATATGGGAGAATCTTAGAGTATCCGTAAAACTAGCCTCTCCTTATGTTCTTTAAAACACTGCAAAAAATTAAGGCAGCAGGCAGGGCCGGATCTAGGCATAGGCATTCTAGGCACGTGCCTAGGGCCCATTTCCACAAGGGGGCCCAGTGAAAAGGAAAAAATTTAAAAAATATTATTATTTTTTTTCTAAATACGGTATGTGTTTGATATTAACATCATATTATGCAAATGTAAGTTATCATACAAAAAAAGAATAAATTTTTTTGGTCTGGATAGTTAATAGCCTATTAATTTAATCAGTTCATAGGAGGTTAACTTATCACTCGGTATTGAGTTTATTTAAAAAAAAATGGAAATTGGGCTGCCCTCAGTTGCCCATGCACTGTGTATACTGTAGTCTATAGCCTATTTCAGCCTAGCTGGACAGATAGCTGGACAACAGAGTACTTCTGCTTCGTTCCTCTCACTGCATTTAAATGCATTCATAATATTAAAGAGAAATATGTCCCATAAAAGAAAAAAAGCACCATCCCAGAGGACACTGAATTATATTTTTTATTTTATTTATATATTATATTTTTTCTATATTAATATTTTTATGGAAAATCCATGTCTTTCTTCAATAGCTTTTAATTCTACTTCATTCAAGCCAGTATCTCCACATTATTTGTTCACACAAAATTCCTCAGATTGAGCCTCTTAATTTCCCTCTCAAAGTGCACCAAATTCATGCATTTTACTTTAAAAAGGTAAAAAAAATCTCCCAGGGGGGCATACCCCCGGACCCCCTAGGAGAGTCAGGGTCTCGGCTGGCTACTATTTTCACTAAGCTGGACATTGGAGGCAGTAGCGATTAACTGGGTGTGTGAATGACATTTAACAATAGTCAATCATTTGGCCACGATAACATTGGAGAGGGGGGCCCTAATCAAATTCGGCTTAGGGCCCCATGAAGGCTTGGGCCGGCTCTGCTCCCCGGTTATAATTTTAGTCGTCAAACCAGAGTTTTTCTTTGCGGCGTCTCACACCGGCGATGTCTCACTGTGAATTTCGCCGTTACCCACCACAGAGTTCCACGCCAGGTTTCACCAGGTGAATCGCTGCTTCGCTCACGCAAGGCTTTTGTGTTAGATCAGGCTTGCACGAGCGTTTTAACTTTATGCTGAATAAAGCATTGCACTGCACTGTTTTTCATCCAGTTTGAAAAATTGCTCCCACACTGGACTCTGCACGCACCTTACAGAAATGCTCCTGCAGTGAGCTCACAAACAGACGTGAACTCGCACACTCGGTTACGTTTCTCTTTACTCCCGTTTACAAACGCGCAACTCTTAAACAAATGAATGAGCATAATACTCTTGTGGCAGTTCAAATGTACGTAGTTTTTTCACCAAATCGTGAAGTATGTAAGTAAGTAAAATGCGGTATGCCTAGCGTAATCTTTCCTCTTAATCCGGGCCTGGCAGCAGGAGAGATATAGATAGCCAGTGTTTGGAGAAGTGCCTTTTGCCAGAACCTGGTGCCATAATGCACAGCCCGTCCACACTGTGTTTACCTTGATTAACATGGAAGTGACACCAAGCTGTTACGAAATAATCACATACACTTCTACAGTTGTGACTGTGTATTCTGTTGTTTTTACGCCAGGGCTCATTAATCCTGCCATTGCTCAGGCTTTTCTCATTTTTAGAAGAAGTCAGCATTTCATGTTTTTATTCTTGATTTTTATGATGAAGTAAACGCTGCTGTGCGGCATTAGAACACGAGAGGAGAAAAGCAACACCATCTGCCTCTGTTCACAGATTGTTGGTGTTGTGTGTTTCTGCACTGTCAAGGCAAAACCCGGATTTCTTGGAGAAGCTGACTCTTCATTGGATGAGCCGTTGTCATGTGTTCCCTGTTAGGCCTGGAACACATATCCTGCGTCTGCTGCGCATCTGCGTCAGACTTTTTTTCCGGCAAACATGCCATAATTACAACGGACTTGTCAAATATGTCACATGATATTGGACCACAACAGCTGATATTTTCCTGTGTGTTTGTGTGTGTGAGTGTGTTTGTGTGTGTGCACACTGCACATCGCAGTGCTATTCCCCTCTGATAACTCTCTGATTGACTTCACCTGTCTCTCATCAAGCTACAGTTAACCCTGCTGCTCTGGACTCAGAGCCGGCCCAAGCCTTCAGGGGGCCCTACGCAAAATATGATTAGGGGGCCCCTCTCCAATGTTAGCGCTGCTGAAACTATAGATCTTTGTTAAATATCATTCACACACCCAGTGTTTTCCGCTAGTGCCTCCACTGTGCAGCTGTGCAAAAATAATACACAACCGAGATTTAGACCGTCCTAGGGGGTTCCGGGGGATTGCCCCCCTGGGAGATTTTTTTAACCTTTTTAAAGTGAAATGCATGAATCTGGTGCACTTTGAGGCTAAATCTGAGAAATTTTGTGTGAACAAATAATTTGGAGACACTGGGTCAGATGAATTAGAAGCTATTGAAGAAGGACACATGGATTTTCCATAAAAATATTGATATAAATTTCAATATTATTCAGGGTCCTCTGGGTTGGGCTTGGAGCTCTTTTTCTTTTACGGGACATATTTCTCTGTAATATAATTAATTCATTTAAATGCAGTGAGAGGAACGAAGCAGAAGAACTCTGTTGTCCAGCTATACAGTAGCTGGTCAACAGAGACAGACGAGGCTGAAATAGGCTATAGACTATACACAGTGCATGGGCAACCGAGAGCAGCCCCATTTCCAATTGTTTTTAAATAAACTCAATACACACTGTGCATGGATGTGAACGTGACATGATCAGATAATTTCGGATTACCTCCCAGATGAACTGATTACATTTTTAGGCTATTAATTATCTAGACCAAAACATTTTATTCCTTTTTTTGTATGATAAATCACATTTGCATAATATGATGTTAATATCAAACACACAAACTAAAAAAAAATAGGGGGTCCCCCTGGCGGTCGGGGGCCCTAAGCGACCGCTTAGCTCGCTTATGCCTCGGGAAGAAAGGGAAGAACAAGGAGAGAAAGAATGTCTTCCGGCCGACCGAGTCAACGTACAGTTCCTGGAATAACAGGATCTCAGGTCTTCAAAGGCAGAAGGAGGCGATTCTTTATGATACTATGGATTCACCACCAACTGTTGTAATTCAGCAGTCTGTGACGAGCCCAACCTGTCAGGCACAGGGCAGGGATGAAAAATACCCCACCGAAAACCGGCAGGCAGAGAAGGGGGACAATCCAAGGAGAGAGCCAGAGATAGTGCCCTGCTATTGGCTTCTCAAGAGACAGCCCGAGAATGCTGCTAAAAGTGAGGGTGCATCAAAACAACAGGTGTCCACTCCTAATGATGTTCCTGCAAAGGCTTATGACACAGACTTTCCTCCTGTCCAGAGGAAGAAAACGCTCTGAACTCCACCACCACCCTACCGCACCCCCCTGAGGGACCAGGCTGGCAGTGGCAAGGCCTGTGATGGGGTGGAGGTGGAGGTTCCCACCAGGAAGCTTACATTTCAAGTACCAGATCTAAGACTTCCGCAGCTCGGGACTGTGATGACCGAGAAATCCACTGACGTTAAGGTGGATGTAGATGGGTCCGGTGTTCTTCTCAAACTGCTGAGAAGAAACATGACCAATGCCTGTGTTGAGGTTGAGGCTTCTCCCCCTTCCATACAAGGTATGATTTATGTTGGTGACTTAGAACGTCAGCAGCATATAAGCCAAGAGACAGAGGAAACCACCAAAGTTAAGGTGGAAGACGGAACCCAAACCTTCAAAGTAGTGGTTAACAAAGATGCTTCAGCTGTTCTGCTGGAGTTCTTGAGAAGAAACCAGAGGCCTGTGATGGAGTTGAGTTCACTCCTCCACAGGGTATGATCTGGGTCGGTGATCTCGATCATGAGCAGCTTGAGACACAAAAAAACAACAACAGACTTAAAACAGATGAGGTCGCTTCACAAACTGTGCTGGAGGAGACAAAGGCTTTGGATGGGGTTGAGATTTCTCCCCCAGAAAAAAGGTCTTTGAAATCTGGGATCCATTGTCTGCAGACAGTGATCGACGAGCTTCACCCGACCATCCAGCTTCACAGGGCAAGAGAAGCTAAGGCCGCTCTTCTGGCTAAGTAGCCGAGCATGGGCTGTGAAGAGGTGGAGGTTCCCCCACAGCAAGAAACGACTGAAACAACTGAAGAAGTTCCCAAAATCAACATAGACAATCTAGATTTATAAGATCCAAAGAACAAAGCATGTGATGGGGTTTGGAGGCTTCTCCCCCACTACCAGAAATAATTTGCGTCCCTGAGCTCGTGCATCAGAAATTTGAGACTGAAGTAACAGAGGAGCAACCTACGAAAGTCCACATGGACAACATAGCTTCAGAATCTCTACCGGAGCTCTTAGAAAAACCAAACCCCTCTGATGATGTTGAGGCTACCAACCTGCCAAAAAGTTACCTAACTGTGCCTGAGCCTCAGCAAATTGAGATTCAAGACACAGACGTGACACTGAAGACGGAGGAAGTATCTTCAGCAGAGAAGCTCCAAGAAGAGCCCACCAAGACCTGTGATGGGGTTGAGAGTGAGTCCTCTCCCCCACTACAAGAAACGATTCCCGTCCCTGAGCTTGTTCACCAGGAGCTTGGGACTGAATTGACAGAGGAGCAGACCACACAATCCCACACGGACAATTCAGATTCAGGAGTAGAAGGAAACGCGACCATGGCCTGTGATGGGGTTGAGTCTTCTCCACCACCAGGAATGGTTTACATCTCTGAGCTTGAACTTCAGGAGCTCAGAAAGAAACAGACGGAGCAGACAACAATGCTCCAAAAAAACAAGGACCTTTTAGCTGCTGAGGTGAAGCGGTTAAAAGAAGAGATGGACTTCCGCGACCAGGCTGAGCAGAATAGGGCTCAGAAGATCTTGCACCTCGAATTACTGCTGGCACAGCAAAACGAAAAGCTCAATGACCAGGACCTCGTAAACCTTCAAAACAACAAGATGATCGGGACCATGGAACATGAGGTTTTACAGCAGAAGGCCAGTGAAGCCGAGGCTCTCCAGAAAGCCAAGTTGGCTCTTCTGAAGCAAGAGGAGAGCTGGAAAAATATGGACTTAAACCACAGAAGAAAAATAAAGGACCAGGAAATTGTGATTGCCTACAAGAACAAGGAGATCGCAATCCTGGAGAATGTAGTTGCCGGGATGAAGGCCATTGATGCTTTCCGTAAGGAACAGCAGATAGAGAAGGCTCTGGAGGACGGAGAAGAGGAAAAGCCCAAAAGACTGTTGCTGAGGAAGAGATTCCTCCGGCTATTCAAACGAGCTTGAGGACAATTTTCTACAAGACCACCATCCAACTCGTCCAACCGTATCCTTGAAAGCCCAAACTACTTTCATTTTCCCTCATTCTTAAAATTTACCATCCTCTTTATCTTTAAAGGATTGGTTCACGATTTTGAATTTCTAGCTTTTTGCCTCACTCACTGGCCCAAGAAAAGGCTTTAGAAACCAGACCTGTACCCGAGAGTACATCTTTGGTGTAGAAATGGGCAAAGGTCGTTCATCCAGGTTAGCTTAGCTCGAACACAGGTAGTCAAGGTGAACCGGTCAAAAGATGAATTTTACTACATCACTTTAACGTCCCTCTATGCTTGTTTAGACTTGTTTACTAGATTATGTTGTGCTTTATAAATATTTTTTTTCACGTTATATCATTTTAGAATCCAATACATACTGGAAAGAAACCAGGAAATGCCTTGTGATGGTCACGCATGTATTTGGTGTTTGAATGATAAAGTGTATAAGAGAACGCAACATATTGGGTAATTAGACAAGTCCCAACAAGCACACAGGACCATTTAATGATGTTGGAAAGTGTATCTTTTGACCGGCTCCCTTTGACTACCAGTGTTTGAGCTAAGCTAACCTGGATGAACGACCTTTGCCCATCTCTATATATTAAATTTAAGCACAGTTCCCAGAGCGGTTTCTGTCGCCTTTTCTTGAGCTGGAGAGTGAGGCAAAAAGCTGAAAATAAAAAATGTTGAACTATCCTTTAAATTTTTTTTCAAAACAATAAAACAAAAAAAAACAATTATGATTTATCTGAATCCTAAAACATTTCATTTTAAGTATTTCTAAGTATCTCTACTGTAAACACTGTAACAACATTAAATACAGAGAGTAAAAAGTATAGAATATGTGAACAGTTGAAGTGTTTTGGGGCAGTGCAGAACGAGTGCCAAGACCGTGTGTGTGTGTGTGTGTGTGTGTGTGTGCGCGTGTGTGCGAACGTAACTATAACTAGTCCTTATCCGTGGATAGTCCATACCCGAGGATATGTGCACTGCAACAACAAGCTAACATGAACTAAGTTTCCTTGGTCGACCACTGCATCTACGATCCTCAACGTTGCCCGTTTCTTTGATTGATTGATTTTATTTTATTTGTGTATGGACATGACAATGACATTGGACGAACCAGATGCAATGTTTTTAGTGTATTAGCATAAATGCTAGTTTACAACACCTGTCCACAGGAGTGTGTTTCGTCAACAGAGCACAAACCCCAGTCTGCTTTGAAATATTTGTCAGGGAGAGCCCCTGCCTATCCAGTATAACCTTGTTCGCTCACTTAGCATTTTTATTTAAATTGATAAAAATAAACAATTATTATTCATATTTTTGAAAACATTCCTAGTTTACAGCACCTGCCTCAAACTTTTGCAGGGTACTGTGCATTTCTGACTACCAAGGTTTTCAGAGTGCATTAAGGGTGCCTGTTATTTCAAAAGGAGCCCATTCCCTCCTCTGTTTTAGAATGTGAAGACTTTGAATTTCAAAAATCACTTAGAATACTGACAGAACCTTTTGATTCGATGGTCACAAACTGCCCTATTTCAAAATAAACAGCACTGCAGCCTGATATTATGACTACTACTACTACTACTACATGCGCACACGCACACACACACACACACACACACACATGCATTCCCTGGCCCTCTTGACGATACTGCAATGAATCTGGCAGTAATCAGCCGCCTTAGTGGTTTTCCCTTTTAAAAGCAGCCTCTGATTATATGTCAGCTTAGCCATGAAAAACACGGCCATTAATCGAGTTATCAGTTAATGAATGCTGCAATTAATTGATTTGCCAGCATGCAGATTTTTTCGCTGCTATGGGATTAGAGTCAGGGATGAGTCCCCCCATTTTAATGTATTGTCCAACTAAAGGAGAGGAGGGAAAAGGACGGGGGAATGAAAGAAGAAGGATGTTGCCATCTAGCAGAAAAGCCATCAGCATTAGATAGTTGTGTGTGAAGAAGTAAGCCATAGACTCTATACCGCATGTGCTGCTTACACGCACACACACGCACACACACGCACGCACAGGTTGTGTTTATTTCCCTGCTGAGGACAGTACATAGATTTACAATAATCTTTCTGGAGACTTGCCCTGACCATAACCACTACTTGCCTAACCCTAACCTAAACCTAAGGCTACCCTTACCTTAAAGCAAGCCTTCACCCTAAAATGGCATTAATACGTTATGGGGATACCATTTTGTCCCCAAAAGGAAGGTACGTCCCCACAATATCACTGTGTAAACAGTAAAATATCCCCACAATATATGTGTGTGTGGGCTACTACCAGCGTAGCACACACACACACACACACACACACACACACACACACACACACACACACACACACACACACACACACACACACACACACACACACACACACACACACACACACACACACACACACACACACACACACACACACTTTGCCCACCAAATGTGAATACACACACAAACATGGAGCCAAGGGCAATGGGCAAAGCTGCTGAAATGGCTGTTTCTCCGCTCCCCGGTAAAGTCTGATATAAAAAGCCATTTAAGAAAGTATATAAAAAGGTCTGTTAATGGCCTCTCCTACCTAACTATATTTACTTCAGTTAAGGACGTCTCAGAGCTGCCCTGTGACCTCCAATAACAGGGAGGAGGATGTGCGTTTATGTGGTTTCTCTCATGAGAATCTTGAGCTGGGTTGAAAGGAATCTTAGCTCAAAATCCCAAAAATTATGGTGGAGTATTTGAATACTATAACTTCGGTTGGAATGCAATCTCCAAGCTGGCACTTGAATCCCTCTGGATCTGGAACAAGTTGGTGGTGAAAAGGATTATTATTACCAAAACCTGACTAGAAAAGAACCAGTTCATGGATGGCTTAATTGTCTGTAAGGCGAAAGTGAATGCCTGGTTTCCACTGAGATGCACAGCTTGGTTTGGTACAGTATGGTTTGGTCCAGAACGGTAAACGGACATTACCCTAATGCTGGGCTTACACTAGAGGACTTTTAAAAGACTTTGAAAAGACTGACGACTGAAACCCTCTTACTTCTAAAGACAATCATCTCACACCTGAAGACAACTAGTCATTAGTTTTCAGTCACAGAGTGAGATTTTGAAAAGACAGGGGTCTCATATTGCAAGACTACAACAAGATTCCTTATGAGATTTATATTATTTCCGCAAAAGCGATTGTGATTATTTAATTAAAAACTAGTTCATTCAATATTCCGAGCGGGGGACTTCCTTTAGTTATTTGACCAGCTTTATTTGCTGATCTCATCCCCCGATAACTTTATCTCCTAACCCCAGTGTTTCCCCCAGCGCTTTATAGCTAAGGCGGCCGCCTTAGCAACGCCAGCCTCCCGCCTTGACTACCAACCGACCCCCAAGAAAAAAAAAAAAAATATTTAATTTTTTTTTTTTTGTGCTGCACAATTAATGTACTAGCAAGCGCGATGTGTGTGTTGTGCATGGTCATAACTACGCGAAAGGCCGCGATTTGCGGTAAAAAGCATGTGTCTCCAAGCGTTTCTCTATCAGCTGCTCTGTGTCTGCGGCTTTGCGCGCACGACCGTACCGCACCGCGCGCGACTACGGCATACACGCGGGAGAGTTAAACGAGCAGAAGCAAACCGAGATTTAACTGGTGGCGATAATAAACGCAGTGCAGTTCTATGGGGGTATTTAGCTGAACAGAAAGAAGTGCTCTGCAAAGCTAGAATAGTTTAAGACTCCACATCACTGTGGCAACACAACCTATCAGCGCAGAGAAAAGTTTGAAGAAGGCATGAGAGTGATGGCCCAGGCAAGTTTCAGTAAGTGTTTACAGAAGTGCCAAACTAGGCCTACTGTCTTTGAAATGCATTTAGTCATTTTAAGGGGAAAACACATTGTATTTATTATTTAAAGTTATTTTTCAAACAGCATGCTAGTGTAGGCCAAGAAGATTTATTTTCTGAATTTTCAATGCTGCTTTATTTTCATGTTTTAAATTGGGAAATACATGTTCCAAAACGACGTCTGTATTTAAAAATAAATCAAGCAAGTAGACTTAAAATAATCATTAATCGCACAACAGCCCCCATCCAAAAAGGAACTTTAAAAAGTTGTATTTGCACTTTGATGTGCATACACATGTTAAATGTATGGTCCATTATTTGTATTTAGTGTGTCTGTATAGTATTGCACTAGCCTGGTGCTACCAGACCATCGTACTTCATTTCATTTGTACAGAAGGTCTGGCAGTGCTGTAATTGGCAAACGTTCATTCATGGAGGCGGGTGTCTGTTAAAGTTTAAAACTATTGGATCTGCCCAGTGCCACTCTGGATTAGCCAACCAATCGCATAACGTTTGGTCGTCATGTGTGTCATGAGCCGGCTTCTGGCAACTGAAACTGGAGCGCGACTTCGACGTCATCGTTCTCAGCCACTCGCTCTGTTCGCTGATTGGACCGGCTGTCGAATCTCCGGCAAAACTGGGAAATGGGCTGTACACCCAGACTGACTACCGAAGGGAAAATAAAATTTGGCCGGAAGTAGGCGGGCGGGCGGAGCCAGGCTAGTATTGCACCAAAACAGTAGAAGTTTTCTTTAATTGTGCTTTGTACTGTCTGTACGTTTACACATAATTTGTACCTGCACATAGCAAACAAAATTGCACAACTGTAAGGTCAGTGTCTGTTTTATTTTTGTATTCAAATAAACAGTTGTTTATTTCTTTACGGCGCATTGGCATCTTTGAGCAAAATACCCCTAGCACAGGGCAGTGTCCACCTTGACTAAGACATTTCCTGGGGGAAACACTGCTAACCCTGTATTTGACGATAGAGTGTTCAGGTTGCGCGGCTGTCAGCCTGGTTCTCCACCGAGGCTTCTATGAAAAAGTATCCGAAATAAGTGCTTCACCAGGCGGACACAGGTCGCGACTAATGCCGCTCCTCCTGTGTCGTGCTTAATGCATGCGAGTGTGTGACAGTATTTACGTCATTTCGCTTGAGCCAACCCCTTAAGACTAACGATAATATCAAACATGTTTGATAATGTTGCAACGTCAAGACGGGAAGAAGACTGGCTGAAATCGGGTCAGAAGACCACCATACACCTAACGACTGAGATTACGTGCGCGCGCCACAACTCCAGCACGACTTCTGTGATTTCAGTCCGACATTGGAAGATTGTCTGCGACTGTCAAATCGCGTGAAAAGTCGTGTAGTGTAAGCCCAGCATTACTTGTTAGGCCGGGTAATGGCTGGACGGAGAGAGATACAGCCAGAGACGTTGAACGGTGCTGGCCGCTGAGTTCATCGTTCATCGTGAAGTCATCGTTCGCCTGCATAGACACTAAGCTAGACAACATCCAGGCCGTGGTCTCAGGCCAGGGGAAACGTATAACCGATCTCGAGGAGAATGCAGAAGCTGTTTGCGGACGCCTGGAGCAACTTGAGGCTACGTGCTCCTCACAGCAGGAAGATAACAAGTCGCTGAAATCTAAACTATCGGATTTGGAAGGGAGAAGTAGGAGACAGAACGTTCGTATTGTGGGCTTACCAGAGTCAATTGAGGGCGCACGCCCCACCGCCTTTTTCTCCGAGCTTCTCGTCGAGGTTTTTGGTAATCAAGCTCTCCCTTCTCCCCCTGAGTTGGACAGAGCGCATCGCACTTTGGCACCCAAACCGGGCCCGGGTGAGAGACCACGTCCCGTCATCATCCGCTTCCATCGATACCAGATTAAAGACTTGATCATGAGAGAGGCACATAAACAAGGCGAGCTGGAATACCACGGCCACAAGCTCCGGTTCTACGAGGATTACAGCGCGGAGGTTTTGAAGCAGCGGGCAGAATACAAGGGGGTCATGGCTGAGCTTCATCAGCGCGGTCTCCGACCCTCTCTCCTTTTCCCTGCAAAGCTGCGCATTACTCTCCAGAGCGGCGAGAGACGGTGGTTGCGGTCCGTCTCTGAAGCATCTAACTACATCTCTACATTGGGTGTGAGTCCGTAGTAAATACGATTGCCTGCTGTGAGTATACTAATGTGGACAAATGCTCTTTTCATATCCCCAGCCAATCTCTCAGACTGATGGTACTACACGCATTTTTTTCTCCCTTTTTAAAATGAGTAAATCAGCTGGGTGAGCATGACATTTTTGTTGCTTGTCATTTTGACGTATTGTCTAATTCACTCGATTTGTTTATTTGTATCTCTATTTTAAAACGGCTAGATAAGCGTGTCTGTTTTGTTTTTTTGCCATTTGGACAGCTTGTCTAACTCACGCCTTTATTTTTGTTTGTATTTTGAATCTGCTGGGTGAGCATGGTATTTTTGTTTAGTGCGTTGTCACTTTGACAGTTTGCTGGATTGTTCATAGTGTTACTAGGCTGTTATGGGGTGAATTGTACAAGACCTATGTGGGAGCTAGCACAGGTCAGGAAGTTAGTGTTTTCTTTCTCTGTCAAGATGCTACGGAAGTTTAAATCTACATTCAACATGCAGTCTTCATCGTTTGGGGATGAAGATATAGGGTTTGGGGGGTGGGAGGGAGGGTTATCCTTGGTGTTATTCTATCTTGTTTACATCTGCATGCAATATGTGTCTTTATCATCTTTCTATGTTTGGTCTATTAATATCACTGTATTATCTTGTAGGTCACTGTCTACACACTTACCCTAATGATGTCTAATAACTCAGTAAACTCTATTAGGTTTCTGTCATGGAATGTCAAAGGCTTGGGTCATCCGATTAAAAGATCCAGAGTTTTGTCACACCTTAAACATTTAAAAACGGATATAGCTTTCATACAGGAGACGCATATGCACAATACTGATCATGTCAGATTGCGCAAATCTTGGGTAAGCCAGGTCTTCCACTCTACCTTTAACTCTAAGGCTAGGGGTGTGGCTATATTGATCCATAAGAGAACACAATTCATACCCACTAGCTCAATCTCAGATCCCAATGGAAGGTATTTGGGTAACACTTTATAATAACTATCCGTTGTAACTCGTTAATATATCATTAGTAAACTCTTAATTAATGATTTATTAATGATTTGTTAAGTGTTTGTTAGCAGTTTGTTAAGGATTTATAACAATGTCTTACAGACAGTTAATAGACCATTAATAAACTTTTAGTTAATTGGTTATAAATGACTTGTTAAATGACAGTTAACCGTTTGTTAAGGATTTATAACTGTGCTTTATAGATAGCCGATAGATAATTTTCAAGCTAGTAGTGAATTACTTACTAATGACTTATTAAGTATCAGTTAATAGTTTATGTGTTATCGGGACGTTATTCTAAAGTTACAACTATTCCTCATTTATTAATTGTTTGTAAATGAGGAATAGTTGCAACTTTAGAATAACGTCCTAATAACATATATAAACTATTAACTAATACTTAATGGCCTACTTCACCGGTGGGAATATGAAGGTGTATTGAATTCTGAGATCCTATGTAGTATAAATGTGCAAAAAAAATTAAATTGGTTCATCCTAGCCTGAGAAAAGGCAGAAAGAGTGTTTTTTTAACCCTATATTTCTGTTTCTCGTGACATCACGGAAAGAGAAATATAGGGTTAAAAAAAACATACTTTGTAAATATTACTGTGATGTCACAGTAAAAGACATCACAGTAATATTTACAAAGTAAGTTTTTTGGTTAAAGTTGCAACTATTCCTCATTTATTAATTGTTTGTAAATGAGGAATAGTTGCAACTTTAGAATAACGTCCCAATAACATATATAAACTATTAACTAATACTTAAAGGCATACTTCACCGGTGGGACTATGAAGGTGTATTGAATTCTGAGATCCTATGTAGTATAAATGTGCAAAAAAATTGAAATTGGTTCATCTAAGCCTGAGAAAAGGCAGAAAGAGTGTTTTTTTAACCCTATATTTCTCTTTCTCGTGACTAAATCATATCTCTGTATGTAATATAAACTGGTTAAAAAACTTACTTTGTAAATATTACTGTGTCACAGTAAAAGACATCACAGTAATATTTACAAAGTAAGTTTTTTTTTAACCCTATATTTCTCTTTCTGTGATGTCACGAGAAATATAGGGTAAAAAAAACACTCTTTCTGCCTTTTCTCAGGCTATGATGAACCGATTTTAAAAAAAAGTCTTCTATACACTGACCCCCAGGCAAGTGTTTGCACTGGGGACTCTCGGTCTGATTATTTTCCATTATCACGCGGGACCCGACAGGGCTGCCCCTTACGTCCGCTTTTATTTGCGCTAGCTATCGAGCCACTATCCATAGCCCTGCGCTCTTCCCCCCTACTTCAGGGAATCTATCGCGAAGGAATCGAACATCGTGTGTCATTATATGCGGATGACCTCTTGCTCTTTGTCGCAAATCCTGCCACGGCTATTCCGTCTGTTATCTATTCTTAATGAATTTGGTTCTTTTTCCGGGTATAAACTCAATCTGCAGAAAAGTGAGTGTTTCCCTCTTAACATTCCCCCCTCTGACCTCCAGCAGTTGAATTTGCCATTTAATATTAGCCGCTCAGGGTTTAAATATTTAGGGATCAATATCACTTCGTCCATCTCAGCTCTTTTGACTGCAAATTTCACTCCCCTACTTAACCAGACTAAATCTGATTTTCAGAGATGGGGTAACCTCCCTCTGATGCTGACAGGCAGAATTAATTCTGTGAAAATGACAATTTTATCCCAATTTCTTTACTTATTCCAATATTTTTACCAAATTATTTCAATCATTGAATAAGCTTATTACATCATTCATCTGGGCAGGAAAACACCCAAGAATTAGTAGGAACGTACTAGAAATGAGTACATTTGGAGGGGTCCTTGCCAAACTGTATGTACTACTACTGGTCAGCTAATATTCAAAAGCTGTTGTTTTGGTTCCACGCTATTAACACCTCTTGGGGGTCCATTGAATCAAAGTCTTGTTTGTCATCATCTCTGTCGGCGTTGTTGTGTTCCCCTCTTCCAACTGTCCCGTCCAAGCACACCAAAAACCCAATTGTGTTGGCTTCCCTTAAGATCTGGTATCAGTTCCGGCGTCATTTCAAATTCTCATCCCCGTCTATACTTGCTCCCATAGTTTGTAACCACCTAATCCCCCCTGCTTTAGATGCATCATTGTCTCTGTGGAAAGCAAAAGGCATTAATTCCCTCTTGGATTTATATGAAAGTGGAGTTTTATCCAGCTTTACAGATCTGGTTAAAAAATTTGGTTTGCCACATTCACATTTCTTTCGTTACTTACAAATAAGACACTTCATTTGCACGCAGTATCCCTCGTTTCCCTCTCCACCCCCCGCTTTGCCCTGGGATGAATTACTTAAATTAGGTCCCGATCAGAAGGCTCTTATATCCCGGGTATATAGCGGTCTTATGTCGCTCAATAACACACCTGTGCTCGAAGCTAAGGTTGCATGGGAGAGAGAATTAAATGTGGATTTCACAAATGACTGGTGGGTTAAGGCAATCAACAGAATGAGCTCAACATCATCCTGTGCTCGTCTAGGGCTCATACAGTTTAAGGTATTTCATAGGATCCATTTTTCTAAAGCCAAATTGGCAGAAATATACCCTGATGTAGACAATAGCTGCAACCGGTGTGGCTTTGCCCCGGCTGATCACAGTCATATGTTTTTTCTCTGTCCGAGACTGAACCATTTTGGTGCTCTGTTTTCAAAACACTGTCTGACGTCCTGCAGCTAAATCTTCAGCCATGTCCTTTGACAGCCATTTTTGGGGTTCCCCTTGTGACTTGTGCCTACTCTAGAGCTCAGGCAGATGTTATCGCATTCTCGTCTCTCTTAGCTCGGTGAAGAATACTCTTTGAGTGGAAGTCTCCCAAGCCTCCCCTGTCATCTTCCTGGTTGAGTGATGTTATGTTCTTTATTAAACTAGAAAAATTAAATATTCTCTGAGAGGTTCTTTGAATAAATTTGACTGTAGGTGGCGCCCCTTCATCTCTCACTTCAATAAGCTTAAGTCACTTCCCGATGGCTTAGTAATGACCCTGACCCTTTGGTAACCAAGCTAAACGAAGTACTCCTTTTAACTTTTGTATGAATGTGTGTATATGTGATATACAGTATTTGATCATTGTCTACATTAAGGTGAAATAAGGCTGGGCGATATGGACCAAATCTTATATCACGATATAGGTAATATTATATCACGATATGAATATATATCACGATATAGTATTTTTCCTTAACATTCAATGGATTACAATAACCGTACTGAACTTTAATCACATTAGATTATTTTCAAGTTTGCTTGGAACTTATATTTCCATAAATTTAAATACTTTAACTCCAGCTTCAACACAAATAATATTTTCAAGTTTGACATGTTTTAAAGTTACATAAAACCAGCCTTGCTGGCTGTCTCCAACAATAACAGCACGGGGGTGAAGCCCCGAGTAGGCTAAAGATGTCATTATTAGCCAGCTAGCTCACGAGAGCTAACCCATGTAGTTTGCTGCTTAAAACAAGCCAACTCTGCGTCACAGCAACAGCACGCTGAAGCAGCAAGCAAGTTTCCTTAAAACCAGCTGCTCTGCCACCGTGACACGGAGTTGGTTTGTTAACTTTAGTGACGGCGCACCGAAGCTAGACCATGAGCTAGACAGCTAGAGCAACAGATGAGGCTTCTTCTGTTGCGGGTAGAGAAGCTTTATGGCAGCCCAGAACTCTGCTGCAGAGCCCCCGTGTGGCGCGGCGGTGTATCTGCAGTGTAACTATAGGGACTCGGAGGGACAGCTGCCTCCCGCTCCATATATGCTCCCGCCACATGAACTTTTTTTCTCCGCGATAAAAACGGTATGGCCAAATCTCTCCCGGTAGACACTTTCATATCGTCCACGATATGATATCGTCATATCGCCCAGCCCTAAGGTGAAATACTCATGCTTTTTTTTTTTTTGCTTTTAATGTAATTTCCATCTGTCCAAGGATTGTTTGGGGTGGGGGGTGGGTGGGGGTTGTAAATGTTTGTATAAAAAAGAAAATTCAATAAAAATCGTTTATGGAAAAAAAAAAATATTTCCCATTAGATCGACATCCCACTATGCCGATGGTTCAATGAAACGAAAACGGAACCCATTGGTCCGAAGTGCTGTTTGTCCGATTAGTCAAACAAGAGGCGCATTAGGCCGACGGTCCTATATGCCGAAAATACGAAGAGTAGCCATATTCGTATAAAGAGTGTTATACCTCGCTCTCGCTCTCTCTTTCTTTCTCTTACACTAAGTACTAAAATACAACCTAGGCCTTCATATCACGTTCACAATGAATATTGGAGAGAAATGTCACAACGCTGCACCTCATTTTCACACGGTGTTTCAGCACCATGGACAGAGGCGGAGGTCTAGTTCTTAACATGGGCACAACTAGCCTATACATATCGTATAGGCTAGTTGTCACTAGTTGTCAAAGAAACTGAAGCCATGTTTTTCTATAATCTATGGTTGGCCCCCGTAGGCAGACGGGGGTCTGTGTGCGTTGTTGGTTGTGTTGTGTTGAGGGTGAGAGATAACAGCGCGTTAGTGATGGAACAGTACATGCCTGAGAGTCTATCTCAGCTAAAACGATGATTAAGGGGTCTTGCCCTTTAAATAGACAATCCTGTTGACCCAATTTAGAGTTGCGATCAATCCAGCACTCGCCACATTCATTGAGACGCCACCAATTGATTTTTCTCTCTGCTCTGCCGGGTCCTGTCTGCACACAGGAGGGGGAGGACAGGGAAGGGGGCCATTCCTATACTACATGTACATCCTTACATACTGCCATCTCTCTAAGACTGCACATGAGTCTTATGGCGGACATTTTCTCTTAATTTAAATGACTGCAAAGTGTTAATGCTGCGTATTGTCCCAAACAGGTCTGATCATCATGAGAATATACTCTCTAGACTATCACATAGAGCTCAAGTCACATATTGATAAAGCTGTTTAGGTGTTAAAAAGCTGTGATACTTTTTTATCCAAATTAATGTCACAAAAATTCATCTGTTGTCCCCTGCCAGATATGTAAAAGGCAACCTAAAATTACAGAAATAAAATGCATGTATAAACAAAGATTAAAAAACAACATAGTCAACTCAGAAAATGCAGTAAGACATAGTAAGAACGAATTGACAGACAATGGCAAACAAATAAATAAAATAAGCAGACAATAAAACACAGCGTACATTAAACATTATAGGAAAGTGCGCAAAACAGTAGATAGAGCAGGACAGACACACCTACAATAAAAACACTTATACAGCAGCATAACGCACAAACATATATAGCAGCATAAAGCACAAACATGCAGCACAAACATATACATTTAGACACTCACATGAACAACACAGGACAGGAGCACACAAGAGACAAGCAAGCATCCCTCTGGCACCTTTCTAACCACACAGAAACATACACATGCACACACACACACAAACACACACACACACGCACACACACAGTTCTTTTTCTCAGAGAATACAAAATAATACCCCTCTTCTCCTGGCTCAGATTTTTTCTTTCTATTTGTTTTTGTCTGTTTGTACAACAGTGGCCGCTGTACACAATAGTAGTAACTAACTACATTTTGCGGGACTTTTACCTGGTTACCGGCTTTACTTTAGCCTTCAATCTCTGAAAAACTGTGTGAACACCTGACCGCTTGTTCTGCGGCACCCACTGGACTCATTGTTGGAGTCATTGTGCTGTGTCTTCAGATCTCAATTCAAGGTACTCAGTGGAGTACTCCTGAAAAACAAACACAGGTTGATGTGCTTAGTTTCTCACCAGGGAGATATTGGTTTATGGTTCACGCCTCACAAACATGTGAAATGCATTTATTTTCCTCATTAAACATTTACAAAGTATTTACCGTAATTTTCACGACGCTGAAGTTGGCAGCTGATTCGCAGCAGCCGATTCGGCAGTTAAGGAAAAGTTAAGGGATTCTTAAGGAGCGGCGGAGCGACTGATTCTCCGTTGTTTAACCTCCTAAATCGCCGCGGTAAAGCCACATAAATTAGTCGCAGAGCGCGCGAGCCGAAATTTTTGCGTCTGCTTTTTGGCACATTTACTGTGAATTGTGCAGAACACAATATGCAAATAAACTTTGAGTGTTGCTGTGTGGGAGATTTGATTCTTGCATGTTTTTTTTCCCCAAATGTTTATGAATAACATATAATATACATTATATACAACATAATGTATCTTTTTTTTAATTGTAGGCAGCCTGAGCTGATTGAAGAGAAAGCTTTGGGACTGGGCAACCTGGATGGTGGTAGTCCAGAGCTATATACTATACACACCACTTTCCACTATTGCCTCTGATGTCCAAATAGGTGAAAATAGTAGCAAGCCAAGGTCATAACCCTGCTAGGGGGGTCCGGGGGTATGCCCCCCCGGGAGATTTTTTTTTACCTTTTTAAAGTGAAATGCATGAATCTGGTGCACTTTGAGAGGAAAATTAAGAGGCTAAATCTGAGGAATTTTGTGTGAACAAATAATTTGTAGACACTGGGTCGGATGAATTAGAAGCTATTGAAGAAAGACATTTTCCATAGAAATATAAATTAGAAATAAAATATTATGCAGGATCCTCTGGGATGGGCTTGGAGCTCTTTTTCTTTTATGAGACATATTTTTCTGTAATATAATGAATTAATTTAAATGCAGTGAGAGGAACGAAGCAGAAGAACTCTGTTGTCCAGTTATCTTTTTTTACTACTACTATTGGCCTACACAGTGCATGGGCAACTGAGGGCAGCCCCATTTTCAAATATTTTTACACACTGTGCATGCCATGGACTTGAACGTGACGTGATCAGTTAACCTCAGATTACCTCCCAGATGAACTGATTCAATTATTAAGATATTAACTATCTACCAAAACATTGTATTCCTTTTATTGCATGATAATTTACATTCACATACTATGATGTTGATATCATCAACAAACAAACTAAAAAAAAAGAAAAAAAAATTGGGGGGGCCACCCTGGCAGTCGGGACCCTAAGCAACCACTCATTTCGCTTATGCCTCGGGCCGGCGCTGCTGACCAGTGACCACTATAAGCGGGTGGAGGCAGACTGTTCTGCCCACCCAATAATACAATTAGAAGCAATGCATGGTAATGGTATATTCTTTAGTATTAATTAATTGTCTGAATTTTATTTGACATTTTCTTGGACAGCGAATGAACAGGTCCGTCCGATAGTGGGTCTGGACTTCACCTAAAAAAATAAATAAATATTATTATTATTTATTTTTTTTGATTGGGTGGGCACGGCCCACCCTGGCCCCTGGCTACCGCCGGCCCTGCTCGCGGGTGAATTATATCATTATGAATCCAGGTGAACGTGAGGAAATGAGATACAAAAGAAAAAAGCATCCACCGCGAAAATCTAAATTGAGTTTAGATTTAAAATTCCTATTTCATTTTAAAATTATAGGTGTAGTATTTCTTAAAAAAGCAGTAGAGAGGCAGTGTCTTTGTTTTGGTGATAAGTTTTTTAAATCTCTCAGAAATCTCTTCATAATAAGATATTAAAAATGTAATTGTTCGTGTGTTTTATTTAAATCAGCGGTACAACATTTCATTTAAGGGGGTAGAAATGAATTCCGCGCTTAATATCGTATTGTGATATCGTGATATCAATCCCAATATCGTATCGTAATCGCACTCAAAATGTCATATCGTTACATCCCTACATGAGTCAGAGTGGAAAATTGTGGCAAGTTTGAAGAAGTTCACTTAAAGCGTTCATGAAATATCAAGTACACAAGAATGGCCTGAATGAACGCACATACCGATGGACAGACGGACGGACCACCCCAAAACATTTTCCAGCCCCCTGGCTATAAAATTGAGTTATCGCGGACCCTAGCCTGTTCCACCCAGCTCCTCACCTGTTTCACGTTTACTCCTCAGCCACACACTCTTTATAAAATGAGCTCTGCCTTTTGTTTGAGCCAGATCCTCTATCGTCTCTGTGCCTGTTGTGGCAGCCTTGTCTGTTTTGTCTTTGTTTCCTGCGTACCTGCCACTGATCCTATCTGTAAACCTGCCTGCAAGCCTGTTCCTGCCAGTATGCTCCTTCAATAAATCACTTCTATTCAACCTGCAGCCTCGTGTATCTGTGCCTGGGTCCTATCCTCATACCTGCTAAACTATATACTGATGCTGGAGATCGATTTGAACTCTTCTCGACCTCAATTCAGCATTTGACAGAGTTAAAGATGGATTATATAAGATCATCTTAGAGAGTAGGTTGGCATTTAGTGATACTGCTTTAGACGGTTTAAAATTTCATTTATCAAGCCTTACGATTTTGGCAGTGATCAGGGAAGCCTCCTCTACTGTGGCCCCGCAACAAGTTATTTTACCCTTACTGAGGAAGTGAATAGCTTCTTATTTCTTTGACCATGGTTGTCAAAGAAAGACATATGCTGTGGTTTTGGAAAATATGTAACTCTGTTTCAGAGGGGTGAAATTATTGGTCTGCATGAAACAAAGAAAACTACTCAGGAGAACATACAGTACATAAATGATGACTAGAACAGCCACAATCAATAATAAAGGACATGTAAGTATTTCTATGTGCAGAATATAGAAATTAATGCGAAACAGAATATCCCAAAAATTAAGAAATATATTTTATATTCAGTTTATTCCTGTGATTTGTGTGTTAATGCTAGCATGCAAGCCAAATTCCCTCGTTGTATGAAAACAAACATATTCATCCCATTAAGAAGCGTAACAAGGCGACTGTGTGCTACACTTTATTGGAGGCACAGAAATGTACCGGTGGTAATATACTGTACATTGTCCAAACCAACCATTTCCAAATCACTTCTAAGTGTATTGACAGTGTTGTGCACAGTGTTAATTTTGTTGACTAAGACTATGATGAAAAATATTGGTCAACAAACCTTTTTCACGGACGTAAACTAAATAAAAACTAAATAAAAAAGCAGATATGATGACGAAGACTGAGACAAATATAACTGACACTATAGTCTACGAATAGGAACGAGACGAAACTGTTTGGGCGGGACGAATGGAGAAGAGATCCAATCAGAGCTACTCTTTTTGTGGGACAAGTTGGGAAGAAATCCAATCAGTGCAAAGCAGCAAATGCAACCCTGTGTCGGTGAAAATCGACGGGACACCGCGCCAGTGTGAGCGGGTTGAGTGAGCCGCTGTGCAGAAAAACTCTGCGGTTTGATGGACAAAATTATAATCAGAGATATCCTGCCCGTTAACGTTGTCTAGGGGAACGGCTAAGTTCCGCGATCTGTTTGTAGTAGGCTATGTCTTGAGCTTGAATACACAGAGCCATGTCCCCAAACTGACTGCGAAACTATATAGGAAATTAACTGTGAAACTGCCGCCTCCCTTCGTTAGTTTCTGTTTTCACCCGAGTAAGTTACAATCAACTCCGACGCATGGACAGCGTTCAATTAAAACATCTCATTTTATTATCAAAAAGGCTTTGATGCAAAAGAACACACACAGCGGCAGCAGTGTTACTTAAAGGAAAGCGCAGTTGCTCAGTTTTATCAGCACGTCAACTGCGTGCTGCTGCCCAGGGGCGGCCTTAATAATCTCGGGGCCCGTTTCAAGACCTAGTGTGGGCCCCCCCACTTTTTAAAATATTTATTTTATTTTAATCTTTTTATAAATAATGCTTGTGCATCCTCCCCGCAAAAAGAAAAAAGATTGTGGAATCCAGTTGGTTCATAGACAGATCATGAGATAATGGGCCCCCGGGCACAGGCTCTTAAAGCCCTCCCTCCCCACTATCCAGTCAGGTACACTGATTGTATGTGAGATTATTACGAATGAAATAGAATACATGTTTTTGTATTACACCCATTAAATCTGTGTCTGTATTGCATATTCAAAACTTAATACCATTCAATGAAGAAAGAAACACTTAGTCGACTAAGTCCGCTGTACATTTAGTCAACTAAAATCTGCTTATATTTAGTTGACTAAGACTAAATGGTGTGATATTCAAAAGACTAAGACTAAATCAGAATTTGCTGCCAAAATTAACACTGGTTGTGCACCAACAACAACCCCTTAATGTACTGGGACAAATCCTTCCGTCACAGCTCAGCAAGGCAACCCTGTCCATGGGAACATGTACAATTTATTTTTTGACAGAACAAGGACAGTGGAATTTGTCCTCCAGCTCTTTCTGTGTAGTAGAGGACAGTATGAAGAATATAGTGACCCAGAAACCTGTCAACGTACATGGGACTCGTAAAAATATATATATACCCAAGCCTGAAACCATGACCACAATATTTCCATAACCCTTTTCCATAGTTTCAGTTGCATTACTAAAACACAAGAAACCCAAGCCATTTTTGAGCATTTTCGGTTCAATTGGATTAATGATCTGGGGCAATTATGTATTTTCAGCATATTACAATTGATGTGCATGTATTGGGACATCCTAAATCTTTTTCTGGCATACTAAATAGTAGGGAAGTATGTGATTTGGAACACAGGGACAGTCTAAAACCCTGTTTCCACCTGGGATTAACATCTGACTTTTTGAATCTGGTTACAAGTGGCCAGCTCTCAGTCCGTGTGTTCACACTTTTATTTTCAAATGTGACTTCTTTAGCTGTATCCCATTACAGAGACCGCATCCTTGGAAGGACGCGGTCTCGCGGTCTATGAAGGCTATAGCCTGTGAAGGCCGATTCCAAGGCCAGCGAGCGTTGTTAAACGAGACGGTCTACGTAGGTCTCCGTTTCGCTCTGTTTACGAGCATTTCCGGTTTGCGTAACAAGCCGTTACCTTCCGTGACGACTCGCCGCTCCTGTGCTGCCTAGCAACCGTGATTGCTGCCAAAGGAAAAAGCCTTGTCAACGGAGGAAAAAAGAAAAAGAAGTTGCCTACCAGACGAAAAGAAAAAAAGTACAAGAAAAAAAGAAAGGAAGATAAAAGTTAAGATGGAGCAACACGTTGCTGTTTTGTTAATTTTTATTTTATTTTATGCCATCTCTGAAAAAAACACAATTAATCTTGGGATATGTTGGGCCGCGAAGGATACATCTGATGCAGCCTTCAAAATCGTGAAACGAAAGCTGCATTTCTCGGCCGCATATGAGGAGCCTTGCAAATGGAACAACCTTTGCGCGCCGCTATGACGCAATCGGTCTTCAAATGCAGCCTTCGTAGACCGCAACCCCTGTATTGAGATTCACCCATAGTCTACTTGTGATCCGATTCCATTTACCCGCGCTATATTTAAATCAACACGGAGCCTACATAATTTCCGTTTACATTGCTGTTTTTAACCGGTGGGGTTCAAACAAGTAAACATACAGGGCTGTACAGTGCCACAGTTTTAATCGCATTTGCTATTAAAATGCATTACATGCGAAGTTAAATACAAGTCTAGGTTGAAGAGATACTGGCTACTGTCTCATAGACAAGGAGGAGCGATGCACACCACTGCTTAGAGGGCTCTACATTAACACTCGGCAAAGGCGGGTAATATCATAGAATATAAAAGTAAAAACTCTTGGGCGAGTGAGTTATTACGCCACTTTGGCTGGTGAAAGATGTGTGTTTGCCGGGCGGCTTTTCTAACGTCTGCTACACTCTTGTCACCACCACCAGTAGGCTACACGGCTTTGCAGTTAAGTTACTTTACGTGCGAGCAGAATATTGCCTGTGCGCCTTCACATTAAAAGCCTGTTACTAGCCAAACGCGAGTTGACTTTTATTTTTAAGCAGATAAGAACAGGAAGTTGTTACCTTGCAGCTCTCCAGTCAATAGCAGCGATTTCCGTGTTTTCAGATTTACGCAGTGAAATAAAACCAGAGAACAGAAAGCTTGTCACTTGCAAACCTGGCGGATGCAACTAACGTTCATGAGGCTTCTATAAAAGCTGCATGAACGCCAGTGATGCATTTTCAACGTATTTCCGCTCAGGCAGGGGGCAGCAGTTGAGTAGGAGGTCCCTAATGTTGACAAAAGTGACATTGGTGTTCCCACTACCAAATGAATGCGGACACAGGCGACACAACCGACGTAAACCACCTCCGAATGTGGTTTTTGTGATCCGATCTCAATGAGTCTTGAGAGTGTTTTCACCTGTAGTTAGAGCTGTATTCACGTGATCGGATCACAGAAACCACATGTTAAAGACAAATGGAAACGGGGTCTAAGTTGTGTTTTAGGTATGCATACATGTCTATTGTTTTGTCTTGGGTTCACTTGTTGGTCTCTTGTGTTTTGTCTAGAGATTATTTAGTGTGAAGGAGGCCATCCCATGTTTACTACACCACGCAAGGCATATGCATGATGGATTATATATTTAGCCTGCCATTAAAACAGGTACCTCATTAGAATGCTGCCCAGAGGGATCATTGGAACATGGAGCACCAGTCTCTCGCCTACCATTGCTCTCTCTGCCTTTCTCACTGCTGTCACACTAAGTGACTTTTCATCAGCAGGTGATGGTTTCATATGTTAAATCAATGACACGGTCCTTTCGGGAGTGTTTAGGAAGAGGCATTGAGCTAGTTTTTATATCTGTCGGTACACACACACTCACAAAACACCCTCCATAGAGAACCGTGACCATGAGATAACACCTCAACCAATGGAGCTCACAAAGAAGTGTGTGAAATGGACATCTATAATATTGAATGGTGTGGAAGCTTCGACAACACTTAAGCAGTATCATTGCCCAGCGTGTGTGTGTGTGTGTGTGTGTGTGTGTGTGTGTGTGTGTGTGTGTGTGGTTGTCAGGTTTCAATGCATGCAACATAGTGTTGTCTCAGTCCACTCCAGACAGAGTGAACTCAATCAAATCTCTCTCTCTCTCTCTCTCTCTCAATGTGTGTGAGATTACTTTTTTTCCAGTAAGATGGGTGGATGGATGGATGGAGGGGGGGAGGGAGGGAGGGAAGTATCAAAAACCTGGTGAATATTTATAAGTCTTCACTCCACTACCCCACACCAAGAACTCCCCCGATGGTGTCAAGGTGTGTATGAAGCAGAGAGAGAGATAGATTCAGGTTTGACAGCTATACCACAGTGGGTATCTCAGAGCTTTTCACATCTCGGCTCTTCTGCTTGTGTGTCATGGATGTTTCATGCCAGCTGCACAAACACAGACACACACTCAAGTCAGAAAGTGAAAAAATAAAATATAAGACACAGAAAAAGGAATGTTATTTATCCCTCCTGCAGCAGCAAACAAACCTTGTAACCCTGAATGATGAATTGAGTTTAGCTATGCACCATCATGCTAGCCTTTGGCTGTCTGTCCACTGGTGGCTATAGTTGGAGTGGACCACCTCGGCGTCCTAGAGAGAGCCTTGTATTCCCTGGGTTCCACACCAACAAAAAAGGGCCTTCAACACCCATATGCTATGTTAATGTTGTATTACGATGAAGAAATTCTACCTTTATCCTTCACATTTCTCCCAGTCTGCCAGCCTGTTTGCCTTGCACTGCTGCCTGTTTGCAAGTAGTGGCAGGTCGCTGGAAGGTGGACTGAGAACGTTGCTTGCAAACACATAGTTATAAAGCATATTAAATGTACAATACATTGAGTCATTAATGCCAAAACAATTCCGTCTATAGTCTGCAACAATCATGTGGCAAATGACGAGCGCTGAGTCCGCTAGCTCAATGCTAACATATAATCCAAAAGACCATTGATGTGTTAACAGACATGTCTTTCTTTCTTTCTTTCTTTCTTTCTTTCTTTCTTTCTTTCTTTCTTTCTTTCTTTCTTTCTTTAATGTTAGCCATGCCAGTAAATCTGGATCTAAATTGAACTTTCCAATCTGTGAACCTTTAAATGATCCATTACCTGGCTGCCTAGCCAACAGCTCAACACCCACACACACATCCTTAAAGTAGTGAATCGACAGCCATAACCCTTGCTTTTGCCAAAAGCATTACATGTGGCAAGACTTCTACTAGACACCTCATTATAACAGATTCCATCATTTAAAAAGCTCTTCATCAATCACCCAGCCATAGTCATCAGCTGAACTGATCTGGAAAACAACATGTGAATGGGCAAAGAAAAACATGCTTGCTAGTGAAACGCTATTACACACACACACACACACACACACATACATACAAAGTCATCACTCAACACCAGAGACAACACCCCTCTCTTTCATCAATCCATCCCCATCATCCCTCACTTAGTATCTACGGGGCCCTGTCTGTGGGCGTGGTGTATCTCTTCTCCTCCAATGCTGACGGGCCATCCATCCATCCGTCTTGCAGTGATGGGGGAAGCTCTGTCCGACAGCTGGATCCCCCTAAGTAGACACAAGGGGCTTTGATGTGGTCATAGCTTCAGGCCCCAGGACTGTGGCCAAGGACTTACGGGCGACTCTGGCGAAGTGGGTAGGGCGGTCGTCCAGTGGATTGCAAGGTCAGTGGTTTGTTTGCCTACCCGCCACATGTCCAAGTGTCCCTGGGCAAGACACTGAACCCAAAAATTGCCCCCCAATGGTTCAGACAGCGCCTTGCATGGCAGTTACTGCCATCAGTGTATGAGTGTGTGTTTGAATGGGTCAATGAAAGTCAAGTCCATTTACCATTTATTGTTGTCAGGCCCGGCCCTGGGCATAGGCAGTATAGGCAAATGCTAGGGGCGCATCCTTCCGCAGGGGGCGCCTCTACAAAAAAATAAAAAATAAATGGGCTACCAAAACTTTATTTTGCTCATTTTACTAATGCTGTTAATACTATAATTTTAAAATATGAGTTAAGCTTAAAATATGACAACTACTGAGGATAGACAAACTATAAAAAAAAAATTGCCATAATTTGCCAAAGTTTGCACTGCTTGTAATGGTTAGAAAGCTATTCCTTTTCCACTATAATTAATGGTTGTCAACCTTGGGTTTATTGTGTTAGTTTACATCAGTGTTAAAAGTGCACAGTATAATAACTAACTGTTAATATTGCATACCTGAGGCAAGTCAAGTTTATTTGTGAGGCACTTTTCAACACAAGGTAAATCAAAGTGCTATACATAAAGCCATGAGATATCATCAGAAGGCTTGATTCTGATTTAATAAAAAGCAGAAGCAAACTTTTCCGTTTGATTGTACCTTACCTAGGCCTATAGCTTTCCATTAGTTACTGCTTCTCTTCACTCTGGTTGGATGCTAAACTGCATTTCATTTTAATGACAGGAGTTTAATCTTATCTAATTTCCATTTTAAAGCTTTTCATCATGTATTAATATAAATAATGTAACAACATGTATACTTCTCTTTTCTCTTCAGGTTTTCATTTGAAATACTTTGAGACACCTGTCCTGCAGACATCTTCTCCACCTTAGCACAGCCCAGTGATGCAGCATGAGGAATACAGGCTTCACCAATAGACCCAAAGGCAAGAGTAGTCAGGCTGTAGCAAGGTGAGGTGAGCTTGTTGAGATATGAAGATGAGGTCTTAACATCTAAATGTAGACACCTCTCTGTTGGAATCAAGTTAAATAGCAGTACAGACCAGAGGTCTCTTTCATTTAATTTTGTAATATAGCTTTTGTGTGGAATTATATTCAATACAAAGTTATGATTTATTGAAACTATACTTGTAATGGATTATAATTTTAAATGTTAACGTCTGCATTTTTTTGTGCAAATCGTAATATTGTATTCATTTTTTAATGTTATGTCACTTGTTTTGTAATATGTTTTTTTATTTTGTGGGTTATTTTCTATCTAAAATAAAATGAAATGTCAAAGACAAAGCTATCCAGTTCTGTGTGAGTGTATGAACAGTGGTGGACCTGACTGCAATGCAATGGGGGGCGCCAGCTAAAATCTTGCCTAGGGCACCAAATTGGTCAGGGCCGGCCCTGATTGTCATCACATGCATTGATCAGCTCTAAGCTGTGTGGTTTGAGAAATGCTGTTACTATTGACATAATGTGCTAGACAGGGGACTGGCCACTTGGAAAGATCACAGAGCACATATCAATCTTCTGACTCTTCTGAAACATCACCAGTGGTTGTCCATAATGGAGATTTGTTGTCCAAGCAACATAAGAGTAGCCTTGAAATCCAGACCCATATCTAGATCTATAGAGGGTCTGGCCACGATCAATAGTAATTCCCAACTCAAGGAGCGGCTCCTACTCGTGCATTTCAAATGCCACTGCACGCAATTGGATACCACTACGACCAATCAGAGCAATGAACAAGGTGACGTATTAAGCCCCGTTCGTTTAGCAAACAGCGGGATTGCTTTACAGGGGCATAAGTGCTAGAGCCGCCGCCCATGCATCATGAAAAAGTGCCGCCCTGGGTGGCTGCCCTGTCCGCCCGGGCCTAAAACCGCTACTGAGGATAAGACAAGTTTTGGAAAAAAATAGCCCAAAATCTTGCAAGTTTGCTCGAAAGAGTACCTCACCGTAAATATCCTGCAGGATCACATGAGGTTCTTAGATTGCCACGGCTTCATATGTTACTTACATGTAGAAATGCATCTGTGGCTGTTGTTGGCGTGTAAACTTGACAGTGAAAGCACAGAAAGTGTATCATCTTGTATAGTGAAATCTCTCCCTTGTCACCACGCTGCAAGGCCCCTTGATCCATTACAGAGCCAATTGACAACACAGGATGAGCTATGAGATGTGGATCTCCGCAAAGACTGATTGCTCCACAATCCCTGCTCAATATCACAAATGGAAAGGTGATTTTTTAAAACCCTGCCAAGACACCACACAGGGGGATAATTTCTTGTAATTTCATTGAAAACGGGAACAAAGCAATGTTTGTGTAATTAGATATGGTGTAGGACTGATAATGTGTATTATGCACCGTGAGGAGATTTGAAGGTGACTGCTGGCCATTGATCGTGTTTTGATTGAGGCCTAGTGCATAGCCCTCCACAACCCATTACACATCCACTAACTTTATGAAAGTGATGGCGCTGCAATTAGGGTCCCAACCGCCTATAGGTGAAGTTCATTTATAACATTTTAGGTGACTTTTAAGCATCTTACTTTGAAACTGGATGTCCACAGTGTTTTTCTAATTTACATTCAAGTCATTGTTCCTATCCAACTTTTTGGATCAGATTTTGGGATTTGGCATTTTAAAGAAGAGGTGGACTTTAGTGGACATTTTATTCTGACCTTTTGTTTGGTTAAGATACATCACTTGTGTGTTGTCCTTCTGTTGTATTTCTAAAGCCCTGTACATACTTTCCCGCATGAATGAAATGTGGAAAGTATGTATGGTCCACCATATTTTTTTCCAGACCCACACGGCTGTGTACCATGCTGAGTGTTTTGTGGTCAGAGGTCTAACAGTGTCAGCATCATGGAAGTTAACACAACACAGTAGCAACACTCATGCAAGGGTGACTGTGGCTCAGGTGGTAGAGCGGGTCGGCTGATGATCAAAGGGTTGGAGGTTTCGATCCCCGCCCTGCCACCTGTGTCATGGTTGTTGTGTCCTTGGGCAAGACACTTCACCCACATTGCTTTGTGTGAATGTGGATAGTTAGCCTGCTATCGGTGTATGAATGTGTGTGTGAATGGTAACGTGTAAATGGGAACAGGTCTCCCTTTGAAAAGAGTCTCCGGACTCAATGGGATTTACCTGTATTTAAAAAAAATTAAAAATAAAAATATCTGAGCCCTGCACAAGACTCTCCGCTGATCACAGTGATGGTGCAGCGGAGATACACCGTGCATGTTGTCTTCTAAACCTCTAACTCGAGTGTGGCTATTTTGACAGTCAATGTAACAGGCAATGTAACAGGCAGAGTGGAGCCGTGATGTCATGGTTATCACAGGGAACTGCATTGCTATTCACATGTTGAAGCTAGAGTTACACTTCTTCTAAAGATTCCACTCTGGAACCTGGTTTCAAACGTTTATGTTTTTGAGACTGCTTTTGCTGTTATCATGTTAATGATTGGCCGCACACGAGAAAAAATACCTTTGCGTTTGGGCCGTTATCTTTACCATGTAAAGCTCCTTTAAAGGTGGGTTTGATGCCAACAGTGGTCGACACACATGCACTCTAGGACATCCCCTTTTCAACAACAGGAGTCACCAAATCAACCAGGACTGAGATCTTCTAACTGTATCCTGACTGTGTTTTATCAAACCCTTAATTCATCATTGAACGAGCGATTGAATGAACTAAAGGGGAATTTACACTTCTCAGAAAGCTGCTGGCTGTGAAATGCTGTCTGTTGCACATTCTTCTTTCCCTCCCATCTTCTCTTTTTTCCCCCATTCCACTCTAACTGCTACGTTCTTGTTTTTTCTGCTCCTTGATTTCTCTTCCCCTTCCACCATCCCTCCTTTTTTTGTTACTTCTTCAATCCCTCCATCTCCATTCATATGTCTCCCTTCTCATTATCTTTCTGTCCCGCAGCTACAATAGCAATGAGATATTTTGCATTAAGGCCCTGGACTGGCTGGGCTAAATGGGGCGTTGTGCAATTAGTTTTGCGAGTACTTATCTCATTAAAGTAAATGAATTATTGATTTAACGACACTCGTGCTTTTAGAGGCAGACAAGCCGCTTTTATGACTCTCTTCTGTTGTTCGAAAAGGACAATGTCCATCTATTGTAGCTTAAAGGGAAGATCCGCCTCATTTTTACTGTCCTCACTTGTCTTGAAAACCCCTGCTTGCCCTCTTCAATTCTGTTCTGGTCATTATGTCACTTGTCACATGGCACTTCATTGTATTAATACTGCTATCATGATCATCATCATCAACACCTCTAATGTCTGGTGCTTTTGTTGGAAACAGGCAATACTGTACGTTGGACATATAACGTAAAAGATTATCTTTTTGCTTGCTATTTTTGCGAGTTGACCTGCAGTTTTGGCTACAGTTATTTACCAGTTTTGTGAGTTCAAGATGTCATGATGCTCATCTATGGCATGTAAACAATGCAGCCGTATCATGTCAGTGCTCACTACTACCACCAAACCCAGTAGTTCATTTTAATGCAGTCTTTATATAACCTCGATTTATTTATATAGGTAATCTCACTGGCACAAGGTTTCATTCTCAAGACACAGCACAAATTCAAAGATCAAATATTATGCTAATTTTCACGTCCAAAATTGTAATTAGGTTTCTTCTAGAAACTGTTTTCATGGTGTAGTGTCCAAAACACCCTGTCTGCTCTGATTGGCCCTGAGGAGTCTGGGGGTGTGGCTTACCAATGGTGGCAATAGTACTAAATTAGGTTGGTAAATTCCCTCAATATGTGGCTTATTCCCTCATGTCATAAGGGGAGAAAACATCTCTGGAGTTTTTGAACACAGGGTTTTTTCAGAAAGGTGGAGATAGGAAAAAAGAGGGTATTTTTGATCATACATTGGGACTCTCTGGACATATAGGGGACCCATAATAATGTTGACAATCCTTTAAGGCAGACAGGACATACAGTATAGTACAGAGACAACAAATAAAACAAAAGCACATTGTTAAAATAATAAAATTGATAAGTGTAAGAGTGCGGTAATCAGCGTTTGAATACCAAGTGAGCAAAAGCAATCAACAGCACAGACACTCTCATCACATTATTTATAAAAAAAGTTTAAAACACCCTAGGGGAATAGAGCTGGACCTGGTCCTGCCATAGCGTTTGTCTTATAAAGTTACAGTTCCTCTATACTGAGTACTGGAACCCTGAGGGGAGTCAACTCCAGAGTGAACAACGGCTCAATACCAAAAGCACTGACAGGGTTTCACATATTTGCTTGGTCCTCAAAATATGGAATTTCCTCTCTCGAAACTTTCCCACATACCACATTAATAAAGTACCCGGGTATTAGTACCTGAGTCTTCAGATAAGATAAGAGTAGTAGTGGTAGTTAAGTTACTTTATTAGTCAATGGTTGGTTACATTGAAATGTGTCTTTTCGCATCTCCCCCCTCAAGTTACCACACTTCGGAGGGGGTCAGAGCGCAGGGTCAGCCGTAGTATAGCGCCCCTGGAGCAGTTTTGGGGTTAAGTGTCTTGCTCAAGGACACAATGGTAGAGATGGTGGGCACCGTAGACATAATACCAGCCTCTGCTAGTTTTACAACTAACACCCTCCTGTTCGGTGCCGGGGATCGAACCAGCGACCTCATGGTTACTGGTCGGCTACCTTTCCTCTAGGCCAGGGGTGGGCAATTCATTTCCCCAAAGGGCCACATCAGAATCAGGGACTGTTGTGGAGGGCCGGACCAAAAGGCTCAACTCAATTCTGGTCCATATTAGTCGTATCTTTTTATAAAAAGAAGTAAAGTATATGGTTTTGATAAACTGCAGTAAATGTTATGGCAAAGAAAAAGCCATAAAAAGCCATGAAAATGCCAACATTATACCACTTAATCAACATTTACCATAGCAATTGTGAACAAAACGTGCCAGAAGCAGGGGAACCTTGGCCATACTTCCCAACTTAGAGACCTGTTATTCCGAAACCAGTGAGGGGTTTGGGGGTTCACCCCCAGAACATTTTAGCTTCAAACCATTGTTTCCTGCATCATAGTGACTTTAAAATAATGAAAATAACAACAAATAAAAATAAGTATCCTACACTGCAACACAATTTTTGTTCATTATCATGTATTACTTGTATTGTCCTCTGTACAGGATAAAACAATCCACCGAGCAGATCCTGCCCCACTCCTCCCCATTACATTTTTATTATTATTGGGCTATTATTTACATTTTAAGGTTAAATGTCTCAATCTGGTAAACTTTGAGAGGAAGTTTAAATCTGATGATTTTTGTGCTCTGTAAACAACTGTCTCCTGGGTGTGCTGCATGTCTTGTAGTCTATAATTTGGAGATAATGGCTGACATCATTTAGCCTTCTGGGAGCTGGACTTTCTACAGAAATATGAATATAAATAAATTAGGCACTAAAATATAAAGGGGTGTGTCCTGCGTGACCTGTTTGTTCGCCCGTTACAATCGCGCACCCCTCTCGTAGCCTACATCCACACCTCCACACACACGTAGGAGAGGGGAGAGTCACACACACAGCCAACCTCCACACTCGTTGGGTATCGGTGCTCGGGGAGTGGGAAGGGGGCGATAATATCAGACAAGTGAACGTACAAGCAGGTTGTCTGTCTGATATTATCACCCCCCTTCCCCTTCCCCGAGCGCGCCGGTCCCTGAGTGTGGAGTTTGACTGTTTAGCTTGCTCTGAGTCACTCACTGAGTCACAGCAGCGCACTTAAACAGCGCACATATAAGCTTCTTCTTTTTTTGAATTGCGACTTACAACCAGTGAGTAAGCTGCATAGGCTCGCGCAAAATATAAACTCGCCTTCAAAATAAAAGCAGTGCCGTTGTATTCCATACATGATTTAAATGTATATACGTTTGATTCTTAATTTTCCATTGACCTCACGCAGGCCAGCCAGAGAGAGCCAGCGGGCCGGATGTGGCCCGCGGGCCACACAATGCCCAGGGGCCAGATTTATAACAGTGTGCGTAGAAACCATCCTAAAACATTGCGTCCGCAGAAAGCCAAAAATGTGCTGCGCAAAAAAGAATTCTGAAATCTTCCCTTTATAAATACCCACCTGCGGTGAATTGTGCGCAGACGATCTCCACCCTGTGTCCTCCCACTTCACCTCCCAATTTCATCCCACAATCTACCATACATGGCGAATGCTAAATAGCTCCTGAATATGATGACGCACTTAATAAGCATGGAATTTTGACTGACATGAGGAAAAAAGGGAGGCAACCGGCCGCAAAGAAAGCGACTGTGAAGGAAGAAAGCCCGTGACGTGCTTTTGCTGCAGCAACTGGCACACACACACACACAAACACACCCGTGCGCTTATCACATATCATGATTGGCACAGTCGTTGTAGTCTTTGTAAAGCAGTTTCGCCCAACTTTGTACTGTATGCAATATCACGTATTAGCGTAGGCCTACCTGTAGTACTATGTAGGCCTTTATAAAATATGGTGTGACAAGTGAAATAATGCTTATTATAGTCTATTTGTTGTGGTAGCTTGAAGTTGGACCCAAAAGCAGAACAGATACCAGGTAGTCAGTTTAGAACAATGTTTATTAGGCAGGCAGGCAGGCAGGCAGGACACTGGACGGCTGAATGGTGTGGCGATCAGAGGCAAGTGGATATCCGGAAACCCGCAGGCAGGCGAGCAGGAAAAGTGAACAGCGGAGGCAATTGGCACGGAAGGAAAACAAGGAGCAGAGTTAGAACTCACTCCAACTGGAGACATGAAGAAACCAATAACAACCACTATTCCTGATCTCGGGTAAGTTACCGCTCTGGTACGTAGTAGACTCTGGCGCTGAATGACTGGAGTCCACAGGTTTAAATAGGGAGCCCTGATTAGCCCAACGATCCACACCTGGAAACAGCCTGCTCAGATTAGCCCAACGATCCACACCTGGAACAGCCTGCCCTGGAGTGCCACCACGCCCACATGCCAACAGGGAGGTAGACACATAGAACACAACAAGGAGAGACAGACAAGGGAAAACATACAGAGGGGAAGGAGAATAGACTGCCTAGCCGTGAGGCATGACACTATTCGAGAGAATTGTTTATCTCCCGTAATATCCACACATTTCCAACAACGTCAGATTATAGTTTAATCTTCCAGGGTGAATTGTTATGGGAAAGAGATGCGTGTAATGATTTGCTAAATTCATAACATGATTTTATCTAACAAAATATACAATTTAATTAATATCTGTTGGGCTTAACTTTGTACAAAACTACTTTTTACTCACCTCTTAAAATTTGCTCTCCTGCTGGGCACTCACCTCCCGACGTATAGGATATTATTATCTAATACAGGCTGTATTAGAGTAGCGCTATAAGATTCAATTTATAAAATAACCAAAACATGTAGACCTAGGCTACTTGATAAGTAATTCAACCTACATCACAACTGCATGCCATAGACTAGTCCTACAGTAGTCATATATTCACAACTATAGGTAAGCTTATATATTTTATTGACTAAATATTTTGGGTGCCAAGCATTTCACAGTCATTTGTCTGTGTTTTTCTGATGACTGAGCTTTATTTCATGGTGTTGCCATTGAGTGTCGCTGATTCCCCGAGTCAGGAAAACCTTGCGGTAGCTCTACGCATGGTCGAAAGTTGGCGTGGGAATACGCACATTTCTCCGCAAAGAATGTTTTTATAAATACCAATGTTTGCCACCGCACATTTTCCCGCACATTTCTTTCCGTCTACGCAAGGTTTTTGTGCGCCGCAAGCTTTATAAATGAGGCCCCAGGTCTGCTCTAGAGTATAGTGCAGTTGATTCTGTTGATGCGTTGGCCTTGCAATTCCAAATTAAAATGGCCTTTCTAACTCTACTATCCCTCTCTCTCTCTGCATGGTACTTTTTGAGGAGATGGGGAGGTTGATCCACTTTGTGCCAGAGGGCAGATGAGAGATTGGTGGGGCGCTATACTGCTAGAGCTCTGTAGCCCACCCTTGATCCTTCTCAGTGGGGCCCTGACAAGCTCCTGGCTCCTGGGCTGGCTCTGCACCTTCACTAATCACCCTCACTGGTGATGATAACCTGTAATCAGCACTTTCTCTGTCAGCCAAGTCAGTCACACTGCAAGAGACTGCAGGGACAAGGGAAGGGGGGGCTCAAATGGCTTCAAAAGGCAGTCAGTGCACAGTTCCCACTAATTTAGAAAGTGGAAGACGGGTCACCTTCTAAAAAAAGAACCCTATCATTTATGTGGTTTCACATTGATACACGGCTATCGTGTCAATACAATATAAGGGTATTGTATGATCTACATATAATTTATATACAACAGCTGACAACAGGACGTGGTATACTCTTATTATACTGTATCACAGTTACTGTAAGTGGCGAGATTTTCAAAATACAGCATTCAAAGTGGACAGATGGCCAAATGTCTGGCTCAGACTTTTTCCAAGGCTTACAGTATATTTAATGTATCACTGTATAAGAGGTCCGTTCTTGCTGTGTGTGTATTTATATGTGTTTTATTTGATTATCAAGGAAAATATTGACTCTTTGCAGACTCTGAATATTCTTTCCATCCTCTGGGGCATTTGTCATAAAATACTTTAGACTTATACTGTATATTCAATGTGTTTCACAATGTGCTTTGACGTTACATTCTTTTTGCTGTCCAAGTGAAGTGGCTTTTAGTGGTTTCACCCTGAGTGGGCAGATACATAGTCCACAGAGAGAGAGAGAGAGAGAGAGAGAGAGAGAGAGAGAGAGAGAGAGAGAGAGAGAGAGAGAGAGAGAGAGAGAGAGAGAGAGAGAGAGAGAGAGAGAGAGAGAGAGAGAGAGAGAGAGAGAGAGAGAGAGAGAGAGAGAGAGAGAGAGAGAGAGAGAGAGAGAGAGAGAGAATGCATCACACTGCTCACCTCCTGTAGCCATGCGTTGCCAACACAGTCTCACTCCTAGAACGTCAGGGCACCTTGCCGTGTGTTACTTTCGGGAAAATTGCCCTTCGCAGTGGTCTTCAGACGGAGAGGGGGTTGAATTCACTACAATGTAATGCCATCCCGGGGCGATATTTGACGTTCAGAGCTGTTGCTCCAGCAGCCCATAACCGCTATTAATTTCTATTGGACAGCGTACATGTCATGTGACTTTCAAGTTTCTCCTGGCGAAAATGAAATCCAAGCTGTGACCGCCATTGCCACAGTTTTTATTCTGATAATTTTTAAGATTTATAAGTTATTAAATTGTTTTTTGATAACATTGTTAGCAAGAAATGTGTGTCTTACTTTCTCAATCTTCACTCAGTGATTGTGTTTGAGGGTTATGACGAATATTATTCTGGACATTGCCAGGTTAGTTTATGGTTGATCAGCTGCCTGCTCTGTCGCTTATGACGCTGCTTCAACAACGTGCATTTGTTGATAGAGGAGATTGAGTGTGTATCACGTGACCGTAGACGATGGCGGCAGCCCTGGGCTTTTAATGGCTGCCACAAATGCCTTTTTCAGTGCGAATTATGAGCTATAAATAGCACACATCGTTGTGTGAAGATGTTTTTATAAGATTTCTAGCGAGAACTTTGTCCTTAATTTTCATAATCTTGTGACAGCAAATTCATATGATCTGTATGAAGTCTGATAGTTGTCACGGAATCTTCTGTAGCCATTCAAACATTTGCATTCAAAACAAAGGCAGACAGTCTTATAGGAGTTGAACACGACAACCCAGCGCTAAAGGATGATGGGTAATGTAGTATTATTACGGGGGCGGACGTTCATTCCGACATGCTGCCACTCCGACAATTGACTTCTTGTTGTCGCAAAGGCGGCACTTTATTTAATTAAAAAGGGGTCGCGACTGTCGGACTGTCAGCATGCACCCTATTATTACATAGCAACCGGGCTAAATACGTTGCCAAACCATCCTAATAACTAACTGAAAATTCCGCAACAGTGTTAGAAGCACACACAAACATCAAAATTCAAGAGGTTGTTATAACACATGGTAAGATCAGCACTGAGAAGACAACCACATTGTTTTTGCTTTGCGCGCTTAGAGACGCTTCTCTTCCAGTTTGTTTCCGGCGTTAAATTTTTCTCCTGCTTCCCTATCTAACGTTGTATTAATTTATTAATGAGTCTTTTATTTGTGTGTTTGGAGTGTATGATCTTTAGTTTCATAAAAGGCCTTAGCCTGCTAAAGATAGGCACAAAAACCATTTGTTGCGGCCCACCATCATGTTTCTATTCCCCACCTGAGGGGTGCGCCCCACACTTAGTGCTTGGTTAATCCCCCATATCTGAACTCATTAAAAAAAAAAAAAAAAAAGTTGTACTTTACTTTTGACATCACTATGAATTACTCTTCAGAGCTAAATAAATAGTATACAGCAGTTCAAAGAGCTTTACCAGTACTAATCATGAATTGATCTTAATGTGTAAAATCAGTTAAGATGCCTTTTAATTACATGAGTTAGTACACTTAAAAATGTAGAAATCCAACAGGCGTTTTACAGCTGTGACAGTCAATTACAGTTATGAATGTTTTGCTGTGTATCTTTATATCAAAGGACATAAATAACAGTTGACATGTGTGCGGCAACATGAAAGGGAAGAGTAAAAATTGTATTTCAAAGTGAATACCTCAAACACTTTACTGTCAGTTAGAATTGTGATGTATTTCAATCTTAACTGCAGACTGTGGAGTACCAGGGGAGGATTCCAGCGAATGAGTAGCCTGCAGACGTGCTTTGGACTGGGGCCTCTGTGTTTAAAAGCCACAAGTTTAAAAGCAGGTCAATAGCAAAGGAAGAGGTGATGAAGAAAGAGAAGTAAAGAGAGAGAGAGAGTGAAAGGACGTAACATGCCTCAGGGAGGAAGAGTGCAAATAAAGCAGGCCGACTGAATATTTTAGAGGTTGCTTTCAGATACATGTTTAACTGGACCTTTTTCATTTCGGGCACTGTTTATGCTGCTTTAAAGCAGCTACGAGTAACATTTAAATATCTTTTAAACAGCCTCATGTTTCCTCTGATAATCATAAATTACCTTTAACAGCAAATGAGACCATCAGTGCAAAGAAAGACGTTTTTATATAGTTTTTATTACTGCTTTTGGTCTGGTCGCTCACCCAGTCAGATTTTCGGTTCGCTCGTGCAGGCTCTATGGTCACATATCCGTATTGGTCGCAGATTTCAGTGTCCCTCCAGGTGAGGGAAGGGGAGCGGGAGCCTTGTTTGAGACAGTTATTTGTTGTCATAATGACTGATAACGGGGCTGAACCATCAAAGAAAAAAAAAGAGAATGCAGTGAAGAAAAAGATTACCATTACTCATTCAGGTCGCGTTGCCGTGAGCTCATAGAGTGAGACGTGGGTCTTTATCTCACTGCTTGTCTCTCTTTCTGTCACTTTCTTTCTCTCCACTCTGCACTCCCTTTCTGACAGCTAGATAAAAATTATTTCAGATCCTCCCATCAATCGCAGATAGTAGCATATGTTTCCTTCGCCAATCGGTACAACCCTAATACCCGCGGTTTATTAACCTGAACGCCTGCAACAATACTGTATGAAGAAAAATTACTTTGCGCAAATTACCGCAGGTCCCGTGAGCATGGATGTAAATCTACAGTTGGCTAGGCCAACATACACATACGATTTTGAAATTGCAAAAACCTCCATTGACCTGTGGAACCAATTTTTAAATAGTTTCTGCCATAAGTTCTGAAAAAGAAAGTTAATGGACTAAGTGTGTTATTTATTGAATAAGGAATTAAAATATGAAGAACATTCGGATTATTCTTACCCAAAAAATATCCCATTTTTAATTTAGCCTAATTCAAATATTGTAGCCAATGCTGCACCTAACACATATTTTCTTAATTGATTAAACTGTTCTTGTTACTCAATTAATCAGAAAATGTAAACCAATTAATAAAGGTCTATAATTGGTTGAAAAGGTGGCAATGATGGGTTTTCAGGTTGCCTTTACAGTGATCTCTTATATTTATTTGGTGGTCAGTGCAGGGGGACATTGTCTTCATTCAGACTTCTGAAATTTTTTTATTTTCTGTAATTAGCAGTTCTTAGCTAAAGTGCATTGAATATTTGTTAGTCAGATTTAATGCAACCCTTTACGGAGTATACTGTAGTGTAGTTTGTCGATTTCTGTTACCGCGGTATTGGTATTATTTTTTCATTTTAGAGGTCTTAAAAAGGTCTTAAATGTCTTTAAATTTGAACTTTAAAAATGTGCAGATACCATGAAGGTAAATCTGTCAATGTATATCTCAACTTAAAAACAAAAGTGCAAATTTGGAGAATATTTATATCATAAATTGACAATAACTTCAATTTATAAAAAATGTGGTGCACTTGGTACCAGAGGTTTTGAGAAGGTTGCTAATCTAGCAAACCTTTTCTTCAGTAGCACAATTGTATATAGATACGATGAAAATGTACTCGCCCAAACAATATTACAGTATGTTAAATATGGATAGATCAGACTGTAATATAATGATAATAAACATGACTTGTGAACACAAACTCTTATTTTTCTAATGATCCTAAGTGATATAGTTACCTTATTGCAGACAAGACCAACCTGTTCTCTCCAGGAGAGTTTATCATCAATAATAACACCCAAAAAACATGTTGATGGGACTTTTATTATTTATATATATAATTATTTCTTCCTCATTTATATAAAGTTTAATTTGGTCATTGTCATGAATCTTTTTACTAGCAAATAACATGAAAATAGATACAGAAATCTCGGCAGGGAGACCATCTTTACTGCGTTCACACGGCCAATAAGGGAGATCGGTAGTGTTCTTCATTTCTCTATGTTCTCCTTTAGTTTGTTCAACCTTTCCGTAAAATTTTACTTAGAAAGTGTCTTTGGGTTTTTAGATAATTTAATGCCCAGGTACTTTATACTGACCAGATTTGTTTTAAACTGCGTATTGGCTAGGAATGTTGGGTCCAGATCTGCTGTTAACGACAAGAGTTCACTTTTTTGCCAGTTTATGGTCTAATCCGAGACGTCGCCAAAAGAATGAATTAGCTGGAGTAGGTGGGGGATGGAATTCTCGGGGTCGGCTACAATGTCATCTGCGTACAGAGAAATCTTATGGTCCATCCAACCTAGTGATATTGGCTTTATAAGTGCGTGCCCTCTTATGCTCAGTCAGGGGCTCGATGGCCAACGCAAAGAGGAGCGGCGAGAGGGGGCAACCCTGGCTCGTGCCGCCCTGAAGGGCAAAGGGTGTGGATCTTTCCTGGTTTGTTAGAATGGAGGCGGTGGGATGGGCATATATTAAACGCACCCAGGAAATAAAAGGGACCGAACTCCTCCAGCACCTTGAGCAAGTACCCCCACTCAACCTGATCGAAAGCCTTTTCCGCGTCCAGACACAAAACGGCTTGTTTGGAAGAGCTGTCAAATTTGTTATACATAATATTTAGGACTCTCCTAACATTAAAAAACAAATACCTATTGGGGGTGAACCCGGTCTGATCTGTGTGAATAATGGATTCTATAAATGTGTTTAGTCTATTTGCCAGAATGTTTGTGAACATTTTGAAATCCAAGTTAAGGCGAGACACGGCAGGCAAAAACATCGTTTTTTTAAGCACTGGTCAATTTTGAGATCTGTGTCTATTTAGCTTCCATAACATGTCTTCTTTCATACTAGTATGGATAAAAGGTCCAAAATATACGTTTTAGGTGTTTATTTTACTAAACTTTGACTGCTTGCTTCTGTATTTTGCTCCTAAATTCGTCAAAAGTGAGCATTCTAACGTAACATATAGCACCGCGACCGCTGTATGAATCATAATAACCATAGTACTGTTGGAAAGCTCTGAATCTCAAGCACAATGTTATCTGATCCAAATATGGTCATTTCCTTTGTGTCAGTAACCAATCGTGAAAGTGTGAGGAGGGATTCAATGCTAGGAAAGCGACCTCATTGGCTAATGCACATTTCTGACGATGTGATTCGCTAAAAGGCATCACGTGATGCTAGCCCCGGGTAGCTCGAAAATCACAAAATAAAATGGGAAAAACGTCGAAAATATGCCAAACCAAGACAAAAAAAATACTTAATCAATTGGCTACGGGCATTACATGATCGCCATTTGAAGGGGAGAAGTGTTAAAGACATGTAAATCACGCCGATCACGTCGGAGAGACAGACTGTCAGACGATCAGAGGGGAGATGGTGGGGAGAGAGAGCGTCTGTGCCGACAGGAGCAGGTTGACAGACAGTGGCTAATAATGAATTAACCACGTTTAAATTAGCATGTGGATGTAAATGTTACTATGCTATGGTTTATATATGTTAAACAGTGGTAGGCCTATATGGCATTGAGGGGTGCAGGGCCTAATTCAATAAATTACTCTAGCTATAATCAGTGATTATCAGCAGAATTCACGTTTTTATCTTTAACGGCCGTTTTCTCAAAATGAGCTTTTTCCAATACTCTGCGAAAGATATCTCAACTTCTAGACCACTGACATCAACCAAACTTACTATGATCATTCATAGCACTATTTTAAAGGTTTTTACACAAGGATTTGTTAATATATTGTTAATTGTCTGATTTATGATACATTTTCCTCCTAAAAACATGCCGAAAATGCATTTCCTAGACATGTACATAGTCTTTTTGGATTTATTAAATGAAAAAAGGCTGTATCCAAAATCTGTTGTGTAAAAACTTTAGAAACTAATATGTGGTTAAAATAAAATAGAGATTTTAACTCTGGCTTTATCCAACATCTCAAAATTTTTCTCGAAAAATGACCCAAATTTACGCATAATTGGTTAAATATTGCCATATTTGCATATTTAATAAAATATTAAAGAAAAACATGTAATACAAAAAATAATTGTGTTAGTGTCAGTAATCAACTGGCAAAGTTTCATGATGATATCTATAAGTTAAAAAAAAATCCCTATTCACCTGGGGTGTCTCGCCTTAAGCATAGAAATTGGTCGATATGAGGACCGGTTAGTTTCATCCCTGTCTTGTTTTAACAAGAGAGAAATGTTTGCGTTATACAGTGTTGGTGGGAGCCTATTCGCTTCGGCTGAGTGGGAGAACATTCTATGCATGATCGGGGTTACTTAGTCAGCAAACTTCTTATAAAATTTAACTACGAAGCCATCTGGCCCAGGGCTCTTGCCGTTATGCAGTGATTTGATAGCGTCCGTGATTTCTGCAGGGAACAGATCAGAGTTTTAGGCTGGGAACGGAGAATCGAAACAGTGATCTCAAAGGATCGACATTGTAGGCTATCATTTTTATTTTTTTTATTGATGACGGCATGTTTTTCTTTTCTGCCTAAGAAATAATTACATTTTTGAATGCCGCTATATGCTTTCTATTTTTCCACACTAAGTATAGTATAATAGTTCAAAATATATAGCCTAACAAGAACTTTATGAATAACATATTTAATTCCATTTCCTAAATAGCTAACCTGCGCCAGGTCGGGAAAGCGGCTTTGATTGGCCCTCCAATATCCGAGAGGGTTATTGCTCCTGGGCATGTGGACTTCTGATAGAAAAGCATCCAGCTGTTGAGCTTGTCTTCTGACTGGTGATTGCTCTCTTGCAGAAGACAGTAAGGGTTTGCGCAGCTCATCATCTGTAGTGCGTGCAGGGCCGGATCTAGGCATAGGCATTCTAGGCCCGTGCCTAGGGCCCATTTCCACTAGGGGGTCCAGTGAGATAACATTGGAGAGGGGGGCCCTAATCAAATTCGGCTTAGGGCCCCATGAAGGCTTGGGGCGGCTCTGCTCCCCGGTTATTATTTTAGCTGTCAAACCAGAGTTTTTCTGTGCGGCGTCTCACACCGGCGATGTCTCACTGTGAATTTTGCCGTTACCCACCACAGAGTTCCACGCCAGGTTTCACAAATTGAATCGCTGCTTCGCTCGTGCAAGGCTGTTGTGTTTAGATCAGTCTTGGAAGAGTGTTTTAACTTTATGCTGAATAAAGCATTGCACTGCACTGTTTTTCATCAAGTTTGAAAAAATTGCTCCTACACTGGACTCTGCACGCACCTTACGGAACTGCTCCTGCAGTGAGCTCACGAACAGACGTGAACTCGCAAACACGGTTACGTTTCTCTTTACTCCCGTTTACAAACGTGCAACTCTTAAACGAATATTTCGTCAGTAGTTTGTCAATATTTGGTAACTGAACATGATTTATTTTGCCATTTCGGTGGCCGACACTTTCGGTGAATCCCTAAAATATATAGGGCTATGATTTCAACTATTGTTACAATATAACAATTTGCATAAACAGTGAAACAAAGCCTGAAAGGTGCATGAAAATACCTAAATAAATAATGAGAATAAAAATCTTGTGGCAGTTCAAATGTATGTAGTTTTTTCACCAAATCATAAAGTATCCGTTTGGAGGGGGCACGAAAAAATGCGGTATGCCTAGTGTAATCTTTCCACTTAATCCGGGCCTGAGTGCGTTTTCTCAACGCCATCTCCCCGTTCTGCTGCGCTGTGCGTCATGCGACCATCTCCAGCACACAGCGGCTTTTGCAAATCCAACTCAGCCTGTATCATGTCCCTTGTGCGCTGCTTTTTCCCCACATCCAAGTAATGATCCTTATATCTTGGATCAAGTACTGTCGCGATGCAGTACAGCGGTTCGGAATCTGCCTGGCTAAAACGAGTGTTCACAGCATATAAGAGCGCACTTTTTGTTGTTCTCACTCCATGGTCTGTGTCAGCCTCTTTGCCTAAAATTTAATGCTGCTAGTAAGGGTATAACGTCTGCCACAGATGCACCCGATGAGCTTATCTCCTTCGTTATCTGCTCAAAGGGGGCAAGGAGAGAGAGAATGTTCTCTAATAAAATCCACTGGTATGCGCTGAATGTCGCGGGGAGATCATGATCGGCAATGTATGAAGCCAGGACTCGCTTTTGTGCAAAAAAGGCTTTCCAGCATGTAATACGTACTGTTCCACCTTATGCACACATCTTGTTGGAGACGTTTTGGTGGCATTCCCAATTACTCTTGGATTGCTTGTAGGCGCCCATAGGCAAGCGGAGAATGCTTGAAATGGCCCACAATTATCCTGCCGGTCGCAATTACATCCACTATACTGCGCTGTGGGAGTGACTCAACACTCCCTTGTTGACGGCCAGTTGTGGGCCATGCACCTTATGCCTTTAAGGTTGCTGTCTTCAATGGCTTTGGTCATATTTCTTGCATTGTCGATACGCCAAGTGTCAAACATTTTGGCAAATGCATCTGAGATGGCTGCAGCTGTATGGGACCCTCTGAACTCTTGCGAGGGAAGAACAACCTTTTGTAGGTTGAACTCAGTGTCTATCCACTGTGCCGTTAAACTCAGCATCCTGGTGGGACTGACATCCGAGCTCCATATATCTGTGGTGAAGCTAAAGGCTGCAATATCTGTAGCCAAGAGCTCGTGGACGTGAGTTGACACAATATTACATATTTTGGGTAAGCATACATCCGAGAAATGCAGTCTACTTGGGACGGTGTAACGGGGCTCAATATGTCCCATTAGCCTACGGAATCCTACGTCCTCTACAACTGAGAATGGTTGGTCATCCAAGGCAATGAATCTCATTACTTTAGTAGTTATGTCCTAGGCTTTAGCACTGTCACTGGCAAACTTTTTTTGCCTTTTCAAATACGTCAGCCACAGATGGAGTGTGTGAGCTGGGTAGGCCTACTTTCCTTTTCGTTGCTGCTGCGGCGGTGTCTCTCTTGTACTCTTCATGTTGTCCGGGGTGTTTGGATTTAAGGTGATGAATCAAGCCTGATGTGGTGAACGTCTTCGCAGATGTTCCCCCTCTAGAAAGTTCAGCAGAACACTGTCTGCAAACGACGGCCTTATTTGCTTCGTTTTCCGAAACTTTAAAATGCTTCCACACTACTGACATGTTTGCTGCATGAAGTGTGCGCAGACTTTTTTCTCTCGACTTGGTATTTTGTTGTTAACAGGTGCGCTCGGCTCTTTTTTCATCTCCGTTTATTGTTATTTAGTTGTTTACAAACTGACGTGCGGCACTTTGTTAATCACTCTTTTTTTAGGAGCGCACCTGGCTCATTCCACACTGGTTGCTTTTTTTAATCTACAATAAAAATGTTTGTGTATTTTGTTTCGGCGTTTTTACTCCTTCATTTTCGGCGGCCGAATATTCGGTGCATCCCTACCCATCTGTTGTGCCAGAAAGACCATATTTAAATAATTTAGCAAGCAAAATGTTGTGATTAATCGTATCGAAAGCCTTCGTAAGATCTAAAAATATACCTATTGCAACTCATTCCTATCTAAAGCTGTATGTATCCTATCAATTAATTTCTAAATGGGCCATATAAGTTGCATAATTTTTTCGAAATCCGTATTAATGGTTATAGAGAACATTGTATTTATTAAAGTGCTCAAGCATCCTTTTATATACCAGTTTCTCCAAGACTTTCGAAAAAATATGGCAAGAGTGAAATTGGACGGTAATTTGTAAGGGATCCTGGATCCCCTGCTTTGAATAAAGGTATAACCTTAGCGATTTTCAAGTCAGAAAGTATAATGCCAGTTTTCATTGATTGTGCAAAAACGAATATTAATGGATTAACAATAGATGAACTGACTTCCTTTATTAGGGATGAACGAATACAATCATGACCTGGAGCTGAATCTTTGAGTTTGGATAGAATATCAGTTACCTTCTTAATATCAGGAAGATTACAATTATTTAACTCTGGAAGAGAGCCCTCAATATAATCTAATGGATCAGCCTTTGTATCAACTATTGTTTTGGAAAGAGATGTTCCAATGCTTGAGAAGAAATAATTGAACTTGCAAGCTATATCAAATGGATCAGTTAAAGAAGCATTTCAATCTTTAAAAGATGAAGGAAAATTTAAGGTGGCCTTTTTCTTTTGCAGTAGTTGCTTAATAATCTTCCGTGTACTGTATCTTTAATATTGATTGGATTGGATTTACTTTATTAATCCCCAATGGGGAAACTGGTTTGCCACCGTAGTCTGTACAACATACAACACAGGAATACAGTAACAACACAAAACAAGCATAGTCACAGGTCCACTACCATAGTAAAAATAGAAGGTAAAAAAGGGAATAAATAACAATATAACAATAGTATGATGTGCAAATGAGCAATGTGCAGAAATCAAATCAAATGAGCAGTCATGATTAAAAAGCCTAGCTGCTGCAGGAACAAAAGACCCCCTGAATCTCTCTGTAGAGCATCTCGGTAACAGGAGGCGTTTGCTCCTGCCACTTCTAACAGTAATGCAGGGGGTGATCGTTATGTGACAGGACAGTCCTAAGCTTCCTCCTCGTTCTCTGCTCTGTGATGACCTCCAGAGAATCAGGGCTCATACCAATAATGGATCCTGCCTTTTTTATAAGTTTGTTGACCCTGTTCCTGTCCTCTACTGTCAGGCTGCCACCCCAACAAACAACAGCATAATTTCCTTAAAAAAACAATCTGGACTGGGCCTTTTTTAAAATGACACTGGTGTTCACTTTCCAGTCAAGCGTACTGTCCAGATGCACACCGAGATATTTGTACGAGGGGACCAACTCAACTGACTGTCCCCTAATGAGGATGGGGGTTGCCTGTGCTTTTTTCTTTTTAAAATCAATAATGAGCTCCTTCGTCTTATCAATATTTAGAATCAGGTGGGCTTCCTCACACCAACTGACAAAGCTATCGACTTCCGTTTGGTAAGCCGCATTGTCATCTTTGGTTATATAGCCAACCAGGGCGGAGTCATCCGAAATTTTTTGTAAGTGACAAAGCTCACTGTTGTGCCTGTGGTCAGAGGTGTACATAGAAAATAAAAATGGAGATAAAACCATACCTTGTGGGGCCCCAGTGTTTGTGGTAATAATGTCAGAGCTAGTACCATGAAGCCGTACAAACTGGGGTCTACTAGTGAGGTAGTCTGTGACCCATGCAACAGTGGAGCTGTTGAGGTTAAGATTAAAAAGTTTGCCGGCTAAAATATGTGGCTGCAGTGTGTTAAAAGCACTAGAAAAGTCAAAAAACATTATTCGTACAGATGCATTGGTTTGCTCCAGATGACTGTATACCCTGTGCAACAGGTAGAGGAGGGCACACCCAGCCCTTCTCTATAGGCAAACTGTAGCAGGTCCTGAAAGGCACAGGTATTCGTCTTTAAATGCCCTAGTACAGCCCTTTGGAAACATTTCATTATGTGAGAAGTTAAGGCAATATGTTTCAGGTCTTTAAGTGCTCTGGCGATAGGTTTCTTTGGGACGGGCACAATACATGAGGTTTTCTATGAAATTGGAATTTTAGACAGGGACAGAGACAAAGAAAATATAAAATGTCATACTGTACACAGCTGATCAGCACATACTTTTAAAACTCGTGGCATGACCCCATCTGGACCAGGTGCCTTATTTACATTGAGCCTTAAAAGTTGTGAGCGTACCTCATCCACTGTGACCGTTATAGGGGGACAGGCTGAGGCTACCCCTCTATTACTTTCAGATTTAGCAAACTGATCACTATAGTACCTTTTCTTAACAGCTCTAAGGAGATGATTGTATTTGTTTTTGCGTGATTTATAAGTCGCCAAATTTAAAGGAGTTGGTGATGAAATATATTATCTATAGAGTTTGTTCTTGATAATGGAGGACTTTTTCAGACCAGAGGAAAACCAGGGATTATTCAATTCTTTCCTAGTGTCAACAGACCGAGTAACTAAGGTAAAACATTTATTAAAAGCTGAGTTAAATAATTCATTAAATGTTTGATAAGCTGAGTTTGCGTTGCTCTCCATATAAACCCTTTCAAAGGAAACCTTCTCCAACATTGCTTTAAATTTGGATTTATTTTCTGAACTGAAATTTCTGTAAGTAATCGAAGACTTGTCATTTAACTTTAGACCGTCTAAAACAACAAATACTGGAAAATTATCAGATATTTCACTAAATAATCCTGTTTTTGTTTAATAATTGAGAGAATTGGATATAATATTATCAATTAGTGTAGCAGATTTGTCCGTTATTCTGGTAGGTTTACTAATAGTATAGGATCAAAGTAACTTTAATACAATTGGTTCAAAAAATCTTCTGTTGGAGAGTGTGTTTCACTTTTAAAAAGGTTAATGTTGAAATCACCAAGAATAGGACAAATTTTTTTGGCCTTATTGATGAGCTCCAGCCTGTTTGTGAGGCTATTATTAAAACAAATGATATCTGTCATTATGTTGACACGGGCCAAAGATTGACTTCTTCTACAGCAACCCCTTCCCCTAAACTCCTTAAAGTGACTGCACTGATCTTTCTCTCTATAAGGTAACAAACTACTTATGTTAGGTACCTCAAACAACCTCATTCAAAAAATACTGAACTATTCCTTCAAGCTGCTTTTGCACAAAAAAAATAAATTTCCCATAACATTTGCCCACAGAAATGTAAGATTTAGCACAGGCGGTAATCATATGTTAACTAAAACCAGTTTATAATGTATACAGAATAGCAGCACTTTCCCAACACAATCACCATTGTAACCCATTGATTAATGAATATGGTTGTAGTGAGGAAGTTTCATTAAAACCTTTCCACAACAGGGGAAAGACTCCATATAGTACTGCATACATCACAGTATATGCATTCATATCGTATATTTATTTTGTAAGATTCTTGTATTTTAACTATGCACTGTGCCATTATTTAACATTGCAGTATTATTAGTCCAATGTCTTATATTGTCGTTTCTGGCATGATTCTCTTTATGCATTTCGTAAACCATTGACGGAGAGAGCCTGAGAACTAAGAATTGCGTTGCCAGTGACTGCTTTAATAATTGTTGTGCATATGATGAAAAATAGACTTTGATCTATGTAATGTCCTCGCAAGTGATGAAAACACAACATGTGTGTGTCAGAATGTGTGTGTGTGTGTGTGTGAGAGAGAGAGAGAGAGAGAAATTGAACATAATACTGTATTTAACTTACTATTTTTAGTTTGATTTGATTGATTTAAATGTATTATATCAATATTATATATAAATGAACACAGACAATTTTGCAGGTAAACTAAGTAAAACCAAGATGATGAGCTCTGATTATACTTTGTGTGTGTGTGTGTGTGTGTTAGCGTGTTTGTGCGTGTGTTTGCTTGTATGCGTGTGTTTTTGTGTAGCAGGAAACTCCCCCCTGACCCTGGTTTTTGAAAATGAGTTACAGTAGAAGTTTGCCCTGAGCAGGTCTCTGACCCCTTCACCCCCCATTGTCTACCTCTTCCTTTCACCTCCGCTCCGTTCATTGGGACCCCTGCCGAAATCTAAGGGGCCTTCCTACTTTGCAATTAACCTCACCCACAGGGCAGTCTCATACATACACACATACACACACACACACACACACCTGTGGTGATTAGCCAGCGCTAATGGCTCTCTAGTAGCCACTAAATACTCTCATAACTCATGAAAAGACTTTGTGACCCCCGCACTGACTCTCGCAGCCTGCGGATAATGAATCAAACAAGAGCTGTGAAATATAAGCAGCTCTGCCCGGCCGGTTAATCAGAGTGTGGAGCCCAGGTCGGATCATCCACGAGTCCAGCAGCTTACAAACAACAGAGTGAGGACCAGCTGCACGTACACACACACACCTAAGGAATTCAGGACAAACTACAGCTTTCAGTTGGGTATTTGTGTTTATATGATGGGAAAAGGCCTCAGATTGTTCTGTTTTCATCAGGCACATGTTAATGGGTCGGCACAAATATGAACCAATGCACAGAAATAAGACCAGATAAATGATTGCGTAATACATACCTCAAAGTCAGAGAACTGACATTTGGCCTGTTGGCTCTCTGTGCAAGCAGGAATAGTTACATCTCTCTGTGTGTGTGTGTGTGTGTGTGTGTGTGTGTGTGTGTGTGTGTGTGTGTGTGTGTGTGTGTGTGTGTGTGGTTAAACAGTCATTCTGGCTCGAATCCAAATTTTCATGTGCTTCCGTACGGAAGATGTTATTGGACTTTATTATCTGTGAAAGCAAAACACGACAAAAGAAGTTTATTTATTTATCATGTAAACAGACTATTTTCTGCTTTAGCATTGTAGAGCTAGTTAAAGGTTCAGCAAGTGATTTGGTCCTTTTATCCAACTTCCTGTCAGTGGCTTTAGTTAGCAGTCCCCTCCCTCGTCCCTACGTCACCACCAGATGAACGCGGAACTGTCTTCGTCAGAATAGTGCCGCCTCTTTATAGTGCTCTGTCTCCTGATTGACAAAGTGCTATTAACATACTGTGAACATAGTGATTGCTGTATGAATAAAGAGTGATTTAACACTTATGGTAACAAAACTAAAAAATATCACAGGCTACTTCTCCTTTAAGGCCTCATATTGTTCCAAATGAGTGTCATTCATAAAAGCTGTGTTGTCATATATGAGCTCTTCCTGGAGATGCCGTCTGACGCTATCGGCTTATTAAAATAGCAGTTTGAACTGTTAAGGTGGCCCAAGACTTAATTGCATTTTTTTCATTTACTCCACTACAATACTGAATGCATAATGAATTACTGATGAACTTTAAATAGACATCAAGACAAATAGCGCTTAAAGGTGAGAGAAGGTTGCCACATTGATCATAGAACTGAAAGTAAAAAGCTGATTTTCTCTTAATTCCCACTGCTGACATGCCCTTAACAACGCTCCAGGCAGCTCCTACTGTAGGTGTGGATGTTTAGAATTGAGATGTGTCCTGTGCAGGGTGCGACTGCTTAAGAGCATTCAAGCTTAGTTCATTTATCATGGTCTAATTAAGGTTTATAACTGCCTGGCGGTTCTATGCCTTCACAAGGCATACAATTGCTTAACGTTGAAAGTCCAGTGTTGGTATAGGCAATGCTTTAAAGAAGGTAGAGCTCCTAAGAAGCAACAATATGGTACAACGGCACTACAACCTGACAATATGTAAGGTCACAGTAACCTTAGACCTCCAAAATGTAATCAGTTCACCTTTGAGTCAGATTTTGAAGAAAATCAATGAGATATTGTGTTTCAGAATCTATAGAGTTCATCCCTAAGTCACAGTCTAAGTCTCTTGCACAGTTTTATTAAAATCCCTTAAAGTGTTCTTGAGATATTGTGTTCACAATATGCTAGGTCACAGTGACGTTGACCTTTTGACCTACCTCCAAAATCAAATCAGTGTATCTTTGAGTGGACATTTGTGCAAAGTTTGAAGAAAATCCCTCAAAGAGTTTGGGAGATTATGCGCTCAAGAATGGCACAGACGAACACACATTTGTATGTTAGTAGATATGTCATTACGTTGCCAGTGTGGAGGCATCAGGGCTACTGCTAAGCTTTTGGAGGCCCTGAGCTTAAATGGTCAGGGAGAAGTTTGTTGAGTCACAAATTGGATAATTTTTGGATCAACAACAATACAAAAGGCAAAGATAAAAAGACAAACATATAACTCTGCTTTCAATTACCTTTGCTTTTTACTTTTTTTAAATTCACAGTATATTACCATATAACCCGTGTCCACAAAGGCTATTTGAAATATTCAAAAACAAAATAAAGTGTTAAATGAGGTTATAATCCTGCTTCCTTTAAGCAAGGATATTAGTGACTGAGTGTGCAGTGGAGAGAGAAAGATGTGCAGACAGATACAGGGAGGAAGAGATAGCTTTGTTTTATTATTTTTATCATTTAGCTTATTTACTGGCTTTAGACTGACTGCTGCTGTCGGGAGCCAATCAGCTGGTCCAAACAGCTGTTCACTACGGGGATGAAAACAAAACTGAAACTAAACTATCTTGACCTGGCTTGGCTGACTAAAGTTGGAGCAGCCAAATATAGCCTAAACTAATAAATATTGTTACTAAACACAAGTAATGTGTTGTGTTATTTGTCAGGATCGCCGATCACGTGAAAACACAGCCGACTTATTTTTTTTTCCTGCATATTCACCAAATTCGCGGTTCACGTGCGTTCCGAACCCTGAGGGTTTGTCCGTATGGACCACGAATCAACCGTGATCCGTTGCACCACTACCTGGTAGGCAATAAAGGTGAAGTAAGCGATTTATTTATGTTTAATCGCTCTTTATTCGTACAGTGATCACTTATAGTGTGCGTGTCAGTCGCTCTGCATGTTATCGGCAAATAAACTTTTTGGGGGATCCCACAACTGATAACCAATCATAAGAGAGAACGCTACAAACAGGCACCCATCTCACTGCCAGTGCACGTGCAGAGCGACAGATTGGTGAATGTGTATGCGCCTACAATGGTGTCAAGGTTTCAGGGAAAGACAGACAAGAACCCAATTGCAGGACACAGGAAACAGTTCAGATTCAAAAATGGATTTTAATGAAGTGGATGACAAACCAGGTAGTAAGACAGCATGACAAACAAGTCCAGTTGGGGCAGGCAAAAGGGAAAGTCCAAAGACAGGTCGAAACACGAACAGGCAAGCAGGATCCGAACACAGGATGAAATCCGAATGCTGGAAAGCTGGGTGAACACACTAGGACATCAGACAATCTGGCAACTGACTGAGGTAACTGAACAAAGATATATACTGGGGCTGATTAACTGATGAGGAGTAGGTGAGTGTGGGGCAGACCAGGTGAATGTAATTAACAGGGAGTGCAGAGCAGGAGGGAGTGGCCGGGTCTGAAATGACATGAGAGTTAGAAAGGAAACCAGTGCTGAAATCTCACGCAAGTGCACTTACATTGAGTGCACTTTATTATCCCTACAGTACACTTACTTATAGACGCAGTGCTCTCATTTCTACAGTGCAATGTCCAAACTGCCGTTGCGCACCTACCGGAAATGACTTTGCATTTTGAAGGTTCTTCTTCTGTGGTATTTTTTTTTAAACGGTCGGATACAGTCTAAAACAGTGTAGTTGTACGGAAAAACTAAACAAATGTGTAATTTAACTTTTGTAGAGCGCGTCTGTCTCCATGGTTGCTTCAAGCTCCTCTATTTTGATTTTAATGTCCCGTCCTCTCCGCTACGTAGGCAAGATGGCGGCCGTTGAGTGTGGAAAGTGTCCATCGCTCCACACTCAAGTTTTAGACCGTTTTGAGTGCACGACCGAGGAACTTACAGTGCACTGCATCTTGGCACACTCTCCGGTTTTGCGCAAAGTGCACTCAAAAAAGTAAGTGTAAGTACAGAAGTGCGCGATTTCAGACACAGCACAGGAAAACAGACATATGAAAACAAACTAAATACTGGCTGAAGTTGTGACAAATAACGGAGCAGGTAAAAAAAAGATGCTAGATAACTTGCTGCTTGAAGACCGCAGTGCATTAATGTGGTGACGTCGGGACGATGGTGGTGACAACTAGCTGCAGTCACTGACAGGAAGTTAGCTAAGCTGACCATTCCGCTTACTGAACCTTAAACTAGGGAAAACTTCAGGCTAAAGGAAACTCCGCCTCCGATGCAAAAAGACGAGAGCTATGAAGCGGGGGTGGGGGAGGGTCTCTTTTTATATATTAGGTAAAGACATAACATTTTCCCAAATTGAGTGGGTTACACTTTTAGGAAAAAACAACAATGAGCCTTTTCATAACTCATTCATATATTCAATTCATATATTTTTTGTAATGTATAATGTAATTATTATCATGACATTTTTTTAGCAACCTTAATTTTGGGGGCCCCCGCCAGGAACTTGGGGCCCGACGCGACTCTTCATACTCTGCATATAGGGAGCGGCATATCTGGGAGGCATAAAAAATGAATGAAAACAGAAAAGCACAGGATTGCAGCAGTTATCTGCTATGGCCTTATAGATGCAATGTGTATAAATACTAATGTGGAAAACATCCTGTTCCAGCTCAAAGGCCCAATAACGGGCACTAATTAACCAAAAATTAAGGCACCAATATCAGTTAATATAATAAAATATAATGACATATGTGGAGCATCTTTTCATAGACAAATTAATAAATAAACACAAAGGACACAGTGAGAGAACATCCCATCTTCTGTTGTCTTTCCATGTCCATGTTTGGTTGAGCAGAGATCCTAAACTTTAATTCCTACCAAACTTATTTTTTCTCATTCCCCTACCTGGTGTTGCTTTCCTACATAGTCTCTTTCTATTTGCATTTTTGCTAGCTGCACAATTTTGGTATGAATTTCTATTGGGGGAAAGCTCTGATCCTCTGTTGCTGTTCCTCTCCCCTATGTCCGTGATAGCATGCTAAATGACTGTTTGCACTGTATTTTTGAGCTGACTTGGCGCTTTGCATCCTATAGCCATGCTAATAATTGGCCATAAGCTGGGGATGGAAACAGGAGTAAATGGCTTTGGATGTTGGAGCATGGAAGGCCTGGGGACACGGTGCAGAGAATGGAGTGTGTGAGGATAAAGTCCTCAGCGAGTGTTTAAAGCAGCAAATAAAAAGAGCTTGGTACAGTGTTTTTTTTTTCTCTGGTGCCTGGATTTCTCTATTGGACTGGTGGTGCAGTGGCACTGAGAGGAAAGTGCTGCTCTCTGTGTCAGGGCGTACAAAGTGATGTATTATGGCATCAAATTCTAGTTTGGGATCAAAGTGGCTGGGTGCTCTGTTGCTGCCGACATCCATGAAAACAGGATGCTTGATGGCAAGATTAGATGACAGTCATAGTTCCCAACTCAATTCACCTGAATGAAAATTGTGATATCAGGAAATATTTTGCAAGAATATACTTCAGTAAGACTCATTTATCATTATAGCATTATACAATTCTAGGACCATGCTTTTTTTGTACTGCGGCTTGCTTGTCAGTTAGAGGCTGACAATGCAAAATCTTCATTAAAAAGGAAATTATAGTCAGACAAAAAACACTCCCTCTCAATGCACTTCTGCCTCACTAGAATTTGTGGTGGTGTGTGTATCTGCACAGCCCCTCCGCCCCAAACACATACACACACACACACTGGCTGTATTTAGCTTTGTTTCGGTTTATTTTTAACCGTGGAGAGTGTTGAACCACCCTTTGTAAAGTCTTACGGTTGAGGGTGGAGCAACTGTAATGCCAGTCGGTGATGGAGCAAATGTCAAGATGGTGGAGCTGTAGAAGTTGAAGAGCAGTTCAAGGAGATGAGTTTGTCTTGCTTGTCTTTGGGATGGTGTGGACGAAACGAGTCCACATCAGATCTTTGTTTTCTGACTCTGTCCTTTTCCCTGTTTTCTCTCCTGATCAGTTCCTTAGTTTTGCTGACGTTGAGATAGAACAGGTTGTCTAGATGTCAGGGCTCTCACCTCCTTTCTGTACACCATCTCAGCATAATGATAATATAATAAACTTTATTTATGTAGCACATTTCTTAACAGCATAGACGGATTATGAGACAATGGGCGCCTGGGCACAAACTCTTAAAGGGCCCCCCACTCCTCCCTATCCAGTCCGGTACACTGACTTTTTCGCACAGATACATACGATTAATGGCAAAACATATTAAGGAAGTCAGTGTTTCCCACAGGTTTTTGGGATACTGTTGGAGGGACCCTGTACCATGTTGGGGGGTCCGGGGACATGCCCCCCCCGGATTTTTTTTTAACCTTTTAAAGTAAAATGCATCAATCTGGTGCACTTTGAGAGGAAATTTTAGAGGCTATATCAAATCCTGAGATGCAGATGGAACATTATTTATATTTTTCTTAAACAGATTGGTCAGACCCATGTTCTATGATGGAGGGGCCCATTTCAACAGATAAAGGGTGGATAGCTACTTTTTATGAATAATTTAGAATTCACACATAGAAAGCTTATTTCTGTATGTGTGAGGGGGCCTTTAAGGCCCCTCATGGAGCCCCTTAGACAGAGCTACTAATGCTGTTGTTTTTTACTTGCTTTTGTATTTCTCCCCTACTAGTTGAGGGTCCCATGGTGATTTCTATCTTGTTAAATTGTGATGAGTATACTTAAGTTTAGGCTATTACTTTCTGGACCCTGTTATTGACATGAGTGACTGAGCTCTTTGACTATGCAACATGAAAAGTTGCTATCAGTATCTCTGGCTAAGGGCCCCCCTGAGCCCTTGGGCCCCTGGGCCTGTGCCCGGTGTGCCCGTGCAGTAATCCACCCCTGCTTAACAGTGTTACAAAGTGCTTAACAAATGTAAAAAAACAGAAACAGAGGGGAAATGAAAACAGTATCAGGCATAACTAAAAGCTTTCAAAAAGAAAAAAAAAGAAGAAAGACCTAAGGGAGCTATTGTGTCCGAGTTGAGATGGTAAAGAGTTCCATAGGGTGGGGGGCTCTAACACCAAATGCATCCATCACCCTTCATCAGTGTTGGGAACGTTACTTTAAGAAAGTAATTAGTTACTCACTACTTGTTCCAAAAAGTAACTGAGTTAGTAACTGAATTAATTTATAATAGAAGTAACTAGTTACCAGGGAAAGTAACTATTTTCGTTACTGTAAAAAAAAAAGTTGCTATAGGCCTATGTCAAAGAATTTGGATTTTTCTGAGCAGTTCTCACAAGTCAGTTGAAATGAGTAGAACAGACAGGTAGGCCTACTTGTAGGCTACATAACCTTCAATATGTATTGCACATCAACAGACAGCAAAAGGTTTATCCTGCACTTCAAGTATTTTGTTCTTAACAAAAGTAGGAAACTGCTGGATGTACCATGCTGATCTGCTATATCACTGGATTCACTTCAGGGGTGTCGGCTAAATCACCACTTAAGGCCAAACACGTCAGACTATGAAGCATGAAACGATGAGAGGAGGAGTAAGGATTTATCCTATGTTTATTTCCTTCTTTAACAAGCACAGCAGCATACAGATCCCAGGAAAAGAACAATAGCAATATTCGGCTTGTGATGACAAGCTAAACAGCTGTTGCGACCGGCGAATTGCCGCCGTTTAATAACGTACATAAATGATAATTTATAGAGATCGGGAAACTCCATGCACTTACTCACAAGGGCGATGCAAACAAACTCAGGGAGAGCACGTTTCAACCGTGGATTGATAGGTGGTTACTGCGGCAACGTGCACGCTCACACAACAGAGAGAGAAAGAAAAAGAAACTTCACTAAACAGGCGCTCTGGCTGACTGACGTGACGGCGCTAACTGACAGTTATAATGTCATCCACACTGAATAAAACACTATAAGAAATAACAATCGCTTATCTCGTTGTTAAAGAGGACCTATTATACTACTTTTCTGGTCTTAATTTCTTGTTTTACACTGCTATAGAGCAACCTGACACGAATCACATCACAAAAAACTATGTAGATTTCCGGGAAGCTCTTTCTCTTATTTTGGCGATCCAGCACGTCCTGTCAACTTGAGTGTGTGTGCTTCGGCCATCTCCGCTCCCTCCGCCTGTGCTTCGGCCATCTCCGCTCCCCCCCCCCCCCCCCCCCCTCCTGCAAACCCCACTCCGTTGTGATTGGTTACCTTCCTTCCGGAACACTTTCAGTGGCGGGAAGTGCGAGCATGGACCTATAAGGGCGCGAGGCAGACGTGAACAGGGAAGTGACAGCATTACTATACATGGAAACATCCGCGTGGTGACGACACCAAGTTACATGCGACGTCACGAAGTTACAAAGCCTCAAACCGCTTTGAACACGTGACTTCTCGACTGGCTAGAATAGTGTCTAGTGCTCTGCACAGACACCCCAGACGGTCAGCAGGGAATATGTCGAAATGCATGTAAGTCATTATTTGATAATTTAGTATGGTTAAGCATGACTATAAATCATCATAACAACGTTTATAGGTCATAAAAGTCAAAAAGCATCATAGGTCCTCTTTAACCCATCCGGTCTCCTCACTAGCAGTTTGTGTAGTATGGAGCCAGGGGTGCGTTCGGATTACACAGTTTATTCAATCAATTCATAGTAACGCACCGCATTTAACGTTCAGTAACGATAACGGCGTTGTAACGACGTAAAAAGTAATTAGTTAGATTACCCCGTTACTGAAAAAAGAACGGCGTTACCTAACGGCGTTATTTTAAACGGAGTTATTCCCAACACTGCCCTTCATCACCAACAGTGACCTGGGGATGACTTGCCTGGTGATCAGGCCGGTGACGGTGTTGGTTTGTGGTGGACCACGCAGTCATGAGTGAACAGGGAGAATAAGCAGGGGACTGAGCATGCAGCCCTGGGCGACACCTGTTTTGAGGGTCAGGGTGGTGGTTCTTATCTGCACTGCCTGGGGGTCTGCCTGTCAGGAAGTCCAGGGTCCAGTCACACAGGCTGGTGTTGTAGTCTGGCATCTCTCAGCTTGATGTTGAGCTTGGAGGGCACAGTGGTATTATGCTGTGGGACTGTAGCTCAGTGGGTAGGGACCCTTAATTGCTCCCGATAGTTAGCTTGCACCCTGCGTGGTACCCTGCCATCGGTGTATGAATGTGTGCTCCAGTTGCTAAATGACATATAATGTAATGTAATGCTGAACTGTAGCCAATACAAATCATCTCACACATGTGTTCCTCTGGTCCAGGTTTTGAAAGGGCAGTAATTCAAGAAGGTAGTGCTTCTGAGTGGTTGTCATTCAGGCAGAGGGACAGAATTATTGATGGAAATGTAGCTAATGGACACAACTAACAATACATTTGATACATCATAGAGAAAGGAATTGAACTGATTCGGTTTGTATTAGATAGAACATGAAAGGAAAATTGTTATATAATAAAATATCATACTTGGAATATATTCCATTAATGCACCTATTATTTATTTGTATTGCTAAACAAATGTATTGCTATTATTGTTATATTTGTATTTGTTTGTTTTAATTCTTTGCTTTTTTATAGGGAAGGAGGTTGGCAGATATGTTTATTGCAAACTTTTTTTAGGAAGTAACTGACTATCCAAACAATTCCATCCAATAAAACATTTTCTTTTGGTTTTAATGATTAACTCTAGTTAAATCCAATTTCCACTGTTTGTAAGTTATTAATACAGTTAAACACACAGTGATACATTAATTACGGTGTGACTTTGTCAGCATAGCTGCACATAATTTAAAACAGTGTTACTGTACTAGCTTTAGTGAGGCCACATTTTCTGCTCAGTCATCACTACTAGGTTATGCAGAGGCCAAAGAAGCAGCAGGAGAAAAAGCCTTTATTCATTTATATCTCTGTTCTGTGTTTAACAAGCGCTACATGTGCTGAGGAGGCACGCAGCCCAACACAAAGGTTTGGCACAATCATGGAAGGCGCACAGGCATACAAGGCTAATCATTTGACCTTTTGCTTTTTCTTGTTTCTGGCTGTCGGGTGGTGCAGCACAATCTGCAGAAAGGATAAGTCCATTTGTTATATCGCATGATTTATTATATAGAGGGTCCAGAATTAGCTAGGAGGCAACAGCCAAGTCTTTTAAAAAATTTGAATAAGCTTCTTCCTGTGTGCTGCACTTTTACGGCAGGTTTTTGGTTAGAAAGTTCCTTGTCAGCAGACTTTTAAGTTGCAACCTAGCACATCCTGCAGTTAATGCTTTTCATTATTTCATTTTTTATATGTAATATTTTTGGATTTAAGGTTTGCGGAGAATGAGCGCATGGCGAGGAGATTATCAGAGAGATCTTTATGGGGACATTAGAGTGAAAACGGAGAAGTATTTTATCTATATTGTTTTCTATAGTGTGAACAAACATCAGGTAACTGCTCCGCATGCACTAAAAGGGAATCACTTGAACCGGATTTTTTAATCCAAGCCAGCTATGGTGGTATTAGGTTATCTCCATCATTTTGTCCCCTAAAAAAAGGTTGACCTGAACACCTCTGCAGCTAGAGTGGCTTGGAGGTCTGGCCAGCACTGAAGCCTCCTTAGGTCTTTGCCTGGGGTAGAGAAGCATTTCAGCAGCCTCATCACAGCATTTGTTGGAGCCATTTCCAGTTTTCTTGTTAAGAATATATTTTAAAGTAAATGTATATTGAGTTATGGTTGAAATTTTGGTAGCACTTTACAATAAGGGTACATTAAACTGTTATTTTATCGCTTAGCTAATGCTATTAATGATTAGTTAATGCTTATTAACCCTTGAGTGGTGCTCATATTTTTTGTTACACAGCCAGTGTTGACAGGTCTGGTGGACATTTTGGGTTTTTATAATTCAACACAATCAAACAATTTTATGTTAAAATACACAACAGATGTTTTCATCCCAATTACAAGCAATATAAACTTAGTCTAGGTCCTAGGTAAGATTTGTATGCGCTTCATTTAGCGGAGAATATCTCAACTGTTTAGACTAATATGACCCCAGTGAACAACGTGGGATGTGTGACAAAATCTCTATCCGGGACGAATGTCCTGAAAATAACCACAACAGGTTACACTAGTATCACACTACGTGGTGAATGGGACTTTTTTTTTCCTGTACATACATCCTCATACTTTTTTACCAGATTAATCTTCATATTAAGAGAAATATTTTTTGTATTACACTTTGTCTAAAACATTTAATAAAATATGCAAATGAGGCAATATCTCATTCAATATGCATATGGGAGCTTTAATATGAAGATTAATCTGGTAAAAAAGTATGAGGATATCTATTAAGGAAAAAAAAGTCCCATTCACCACGTAGTGTGATACTAGTGTAACCTGTTGTGGTAATTTTCAGGACTTTCATCCCGGGTAGAGATTTTGTCACACATCCGACGTTGTTCACTGGGGTCATATTAGTCTATAACAGTTGAGATATTCTTCCTTAAATGAAGCACATACAAAACTTTCCCAGGACCTCCACTAAACATCACCTATTGTTAATATTTGCCCTTTACCTTTGTGAGATCACATCTATGAGTTAAAGTGCTACATGTTTTAGTTTTTTAAATAAAATGTAATAAAAAGGGAAAATGGTAACACTTGAAGATATGGGTACATTAATTAACTGTTAGTTAATGCTTAGTAAGCATTACATAAGCATGATCCAACCATTAATAAGTACTTACTTAATGCTCAATAAGCAGTAACTAAGCAGTAACTTACTGTTATGTATAGTCAATGCTTAACTAAGGATTATTTACCAAAACATAGTAAATACTTAACCAATCATCAACTGACAATTAAAAACTAAGCCTTAGTCTGGCCAACCGGATATTGACAGTGTCCATAGCGCTCCCATCGGATACCAACGGGAAACTCCTCCCCTTCCTGTTGCTGGCTTTCCCGTATTGTGCCAAAGATGTAAAGTCTGTGGGGATAAGTCACGCTCTACCTGGAGCCAAGGAAGCCCTCATATATTGGGCTACTTTTTAATAGCTTGGTTTGGATTGTATTTATTTTCCTGGAATGCCAACCGGAGCTTATTGTTTAATAAATAATTCAAGTCAAACATTATGTTGTGGGTGCTTTCAAGGACATGTGCTTCAGATACTCTCTAAATGGAATAAAAAGCTGTGCAAAGGATTTGCCACTTCAATTATATTGTCTCATTCCTTTTCAAGGGCTCTCTCTCTCATTGATGCTACATTAGGCTGGTCTTCACCTCTTGTTATTTCTCATACCTCTCCCTCCTGTGCATTCATGTAGAATCTACCTAAGAAACCTACGCATTCCCCTAGATTAATTTTTTTCTGCGGTGTCCCACTAAGGATGTAGCCTTGCGTCACTGGGACACATTTTTAACCAGGCTTTTCTCTTGAGTCCCCGAGTGCGAGTGCCACTGAGGGAATGTGGGCTCATCAATCCAAATGCAGACCCTTGCTGTTGCTCTAATGGACAGCTTCCTTTCCAAAGAGCACCTTCTTATTGCGACATTAGGGTTATGGCTATTGAATGGGAAGTGCCCGTGAAAGTACCAAAACGGCAAGAACACAGAACATGAATCACTGAGAAGACAAAAAGAGGGGTGGGGGCGGGTCTGGAAGCAGAGAAAGAGTGGGCCCTACTTTTCTTTATCCGCGTTTCCACCAAAACTACCAGGAACTTTGAGTTCCAGGAACTCCTCGACCATGAACCTTTAGTTCCTGGGCCGCAATGGCTGTGTGTGTTTCCACCGGGGTCTGAAGTCCTGGAGAGGTTATGCATATCAGGCAGATGACGTATGGAGAAGCAGTAAAAGTATCTGCACTGCACGTCATTTTATAACAGGCTACATTTAATAAATGTTGAGTTTCGACAGAATCAGTGAAGCAAAATCGACTGATTATTTCTCTTATCTATTTTAGCAGAGAGATGCAATCGTCTGGTGGAAAAAAGAAAAAGGGGGGATGAATGGTGAGACTGATAGTGGGGCTGAGGTGCACTGCTCTGGTCTGTTAACACGGGCAGCGGACAGATTATTTCTTTATATATATTAGCGGAGAACAGTAGCCATCTGACAAAAAAAAAGAAGAATAAAAGGCGAGACTACTGAGCTGAAGTGGTGCATTACTGTCGAGCGTGCTGTGCAGCTGCTCCATAAACTGTATAACGTCTGCTATAATCTAAAACACGTTTGCCAAAAGTCAAACACAAGCACAGCAGATGCATGATGTGTGACCCGGGCGATAGTACAAAGGACGCTTAGATTGTGCTGTTCCCTTTTTATTACATCGCAAATGATCGTTAATGGATTAAATTCAAACCAGGAAATGAGACTAAGAGCTGGCTAAGCGCAGGCAACTCGACCAATCAGAATTGCAGCACTGCAGCCACAGGTTCCTGAACCTTTGTAAAGTCCTACCCCCCGAGCAGGATCTTTTTCTGGGGTAATCATAGCTCCATGAACTACAGTTTAGACCCTAGTTCCTGCGGTGGAAACACACGTAGTACCTGGAAAGGTTCCTAGTTCCGGGAACTAGTCCTGCGGTGGAACACAGCTTTTGCGTTACGTTTTATTTTGTGTTGACATTGTTCAACTGCTTTGATCCATTGCGGATAAAATTTGATTCCGTTACTTAATGGAAATTGACACTTCAGAATTAAAATTTTGACTGTATTCATTCTTAAAGAACAGAGTTGAAATCATTGTAGGGGCGACTGTGGCTCAGGTGGTAGAGCGGGTCGGCTGATGATCAAAGGGTTGGAGGTTCGATCCCCGCCCTGCCACCTGTGTCATGGTTGTTGTGTCCTTGGGCAAGACACTTCACCCACCTTGCCTCATGTGAATGTCGATAGTTAGCCTGCTATCGGTGTATGAATGTGTGTGTGAATGGTAACGTGGGAAAGGAAAACAGGTCTCCCTTGCAAAAGAGTCTTCGGTCTCAATGGGATTTACCTGTATAAATAAAGGTTAAAAATGTTTTAAAAAAAATTGTTTGTAGTAGGAAATACATGGATGTGATCATCAAGATGAAGACAGAATCACAGTAGATGGAGAGCCAGCACAGAGTTGACATGGGTGAGTGGAGAAGAAGAGAGATAATATAAAAGAATGCAGCAAGAAGGATCTGTGAAGTGTCTGCTGAGGAGGAAGATATACTGACAGAGTGAAAGTATAGAAGTGGACATGAGTTGATATGTGGACTGGAAGAGTGAGAGTTAGAGGCAGAGGGATGGTGGTGAATATGATATGGGAGTTTTTTGCCCTTGAGGAGTGTTTTCAATCGCTAAAAAGTATTTCTAAGGATATGAATGGACACTTCAGATGAACAGGGTAACATTTTTAACTTAGACTGACTGTATTCAGTCTAAGTTAAAATGCTTGTATAGAAGAATCCACAGAAAGGGATCCCACAGCGCAGCAGTCACTGCCAGCTCCAGCTATCATCATGAATCTTTGCCAGTTTTATTACTTACATTAAGGCGAGACACGGAAGGCAAAAACATCATTTTTTAAGCACTGGTCAATTTTGAGATTTGTGTCTATTTAGCTTCCATAACACTTCTTTCATACTAGTATGGATAAAAGGTCCAAAATATACGTTTTAGGTGTTTATTTTACTAAACTTTGACTGCTTGCGTCTGTATTTTGCTCCTAAATTCGTCAAAAGTGAGCATTCTAACGTAACATAAAGCACTGCGGCCGCTGTACGAATCATAATAACCATGGTACTGTTGGAAAGCTCTGAATCTCAAGCACAACGTTATCGGATCCAAATATGGTCATTTCCTTTGTATCAGTAACCAATCGTGAAAGTGTGAGGAGGGATTCAATGCTAGGAACGTGAACTCATTGGCTAATGCACATTTCTGACGATGTGAACAGCACACTAAAAAAAAAAAAAAAAAAAAAAAAAAACAATGTTAAAAAATTACATTAACGAAATACACGCTACAAGAAACAAATAAACAATCGATATGAAAGAAAAAAAACCCATAAAGGAATAAAATTAAATCAGATAAGAGAGGGGAGGGAGTAGCTACTCTTGTATTGTTGTTGTTGGTTTTTTAAAATAATTTAGGAAGGGGCGCCAAATTCTGTCAAATTTATTCTCGGATCCCTGGGTAGTAGGGGAGAGTGGCCTAAGTTGTGCAACTTTTCACTCAAAGAGACTTTAAAGTGAGGCCTTGACAGTAAAGTCTCCAACTCAAATATGTACATATATGTCAGGGTGTTGTGCATCCCTGGCAATAAAAACTTTGGATCTGGAATAAACTGTTGAAGAAATATAGCTTTCAGAAAAAAATTTGTCTTGATGCACAACTTGTGGTGTAAGTTGTGCGGTTGGAGAGAATACCATGGGGTGAATTGTGCCATTGCTATATATCTCATAAACTGTAATGCAAGACAAATCCATTAGACAATCACTTATTTAAGGTGTATTTAAAGTAAATAGTTGACAAAGATTGAAGGACAATTTTCTTAAACAAGGCCTAGCAGATTTAATGGTTTTACCTGCAAAGCTCACAATGACAAAGTCACCATCATCATCTTTCTGGCCATCTGAACTCTCATCAGTGGTGTCGTTAAGTGGAATTGAGATGTCACTCTCTTCTGAGCTACTGTAGACAATCACTTTCTTTTGGTGACCAGCGTATACAGCCATGCCACTGGCACAACTCTCAGAAATGTACTTTGCACTAGTTGCTCCGTGCTTGTGGAACCAACTGCCACCTGACAAATGTGATTCCCCTACATTTCTGCCTTTAAATCAAGGCTCAAAACCCATATGTACACCCTGGTGTTTCCTCCCCATTAACTATCTTACCTCTGCACTACTATCTGTGTTTATGTGGATGCATGGGCTTTACGTCTTTTATTTTGGTTATTGTTATTTTACCTTCATTGCTTACCTACTGAATGCACTATGTACAGCACTTTGGACAGTGCAAACTGTCATAAATGTGCTTTTATAAATACATTTGACTACTTACTTACTTATAACTCACCCAGGCCCTTTGGCACAAATCACCCCAATCCCAGAAATTTGGATAATAAGCATGATGCAGCAATTTAGGGCTGACATCGTGCTAACTGTATAGACTCAAAATGTAGCATACCAAAGCACTAAAACATGTGTCAAATGTTTTCAAACTTGTCTATAATTGTTCAGACACCATAATCAAAAAACCTTGATCATGGAAATTTTACTTTGAAAGGCAAAACACAGCTTTTTGAGCTTAAATGTGCTTATATCTTATTCCTTGTGTCTCCCTTCTTTACAGGATGAGTCAAATGGATGGCTCTTCTTAAATATGTGGTCACATTTCCAATGTCTTCCACGGTTTTCTAGAAACAAGGGGTGGCACAACTTCCAAAATGCACAACTTAGGCCACTCTCCCCTATAACGTATTTTCTCTAAATTCATACATGAAATAATGTCCTAGGGAAGGAGGAGCAGGATCTTTCCACTTGAGTAAGATAGCCCTACGAGCAAGTAATGAGGTGAAGGCCAGTACCTTCAACTTCACTTTAGGTAAGCCCGGATTTGGAGCAATGCCAAAAATTGCAGTGTAAGGGTTCGGCTCAATTTGATGCTGAAGTACTTCAGAAATTGTTTGAAATTCTAGACCACTGACATCAACCAAACTTTCTATAATCATTCATAGCACTATTTTAAAGGTTTTTACACAACGATTTGTTAATATATTGTTAATTGTCTGATTTATGATACATTTTCCTCCTAAAAACATGCCGAAAATGCATTTCTAAGACATGTACATAGTATTTTTTGATTTATTAAATGAAAAAAGGCTGTATCCAAAATCTGTTGAGTAAAAACTTTAGAAACTAATATGTGCTTAAAATAAAATAGAGATTTTAACTCTGGCTTTATCCAACATCTCGATTTTCTTCTCGAAAAATGACCCAAATTTACGCATAATTGGTTAAATATTGCCATATTTGCATATTTAATAAAATATTAAAGAAAAACATGTAATACAAAAAATAATTGTGTTAGTGTCAGTAATCAACTGGCAAAGTTTCATGATGATATCTATAAGTTAAAACTATCATTATTTGTATTTCGTTTTTCAGAAATGTTTGAATGAATCTGCAGATTTTGGCAATATCTTACTTATTATGCTTTAATTTGCATCCTTTTAAAAAAACTTTTTTTTTCTTTTTTTTACAACAAATGAGTGTCCAATGTTTTAACATTACATATTTTGGATACAGCAGCATAGGTTCATTTTATAGATCATGAAACAATGTTGAAAATGAATTTTGTTGTTTTAAATACAAAATGTGTCATAAATCAGACAATTACCAACATTGTAATAGTGCCAAGAGTGATTATGGAAAGTTTAGTTGATGTATGTGTGGTTAGTATTGAAACAACTTATGTTGAGATATTGGCCGTTCAAGATGGTTGTATAGGAGAAATATACAGGCAAACAGAAAAAGGTTTAGACAAATAAACACCTACATGTACATATTGGACCTTTGATTTATACTATTATGAAAGAAGACATGTTATGGAAGCAAAACAGTGCTCAAACTATTTCTAAAAAAGTGATCAGCGCTTAAACAACAATCTTCTGTGTGTCAATCTACCGTATCTCATCCCTCATAATCTGTCTGAGCGTGTGCAACTCTGTAGCCCTCTGACCTCCAAACACAAACTGTTCACTGGACCACAACTGCTGTGGTCGGATGAATGCCGGGGATCCACTCTACGTTATGGCAAACACACCTACTATGCACAAATTATATTGCTGTCTCCTCATGCGTATAACATTACTCATTCTTCCTTAGGTGAAGAGCCCTGTTACGGCATTACCATTCAGTATCAATCAAATGTGTGCTAATTACCTAGCCTGGTGCTACCAGACCATCGTACTTCATTTCATTTGTACAGAAGGTCTGGCAGTGCTGTAATTGGCAAACGTTCACTCATGGAGGCGGGTGTCTGTTAAAGTTTAAAACTATTGGATCTGCCCAGTGCCACTCTGGATTAGCCAACCAATCGCATAACGTTTGGTCGTCACGTGTGTCATGAGCCGGCTTCTGGCAACTGAAACTGGAGCGCGACTTCGACGTCATCGTTCTCAGCCACTCGCTCTGTTCGCTGATTGGACCAGCTGTCGAATCTCCGGCAAAACTGGGAAATGGGCTGTACACCCAGACTGACTACTGAAGGGAAAATAAAATTTGGCCGGAAGTAGGCGGGCGGATGGAGCCAGGCTATTAATAACCTGCACCACGTGTTTTAATTTGAAGTGTAGTTTGTTGTGATACGTGTCTTCGACAAATCAACAGATGAGGTAATTTCTTTTGATCAACTTCTATCTTTTCTTTCTCTATTAAAAGGTATGTGATGCATTCATCTTATTCCGTCTCTCAAGACTGGAATGAAGCCTTGCCTTTCCTCAATTTGACCAATATATCCTTAGGTCTGTTTCACAATGTACTGGCCCAAATTGAGTAGAGATTTTTATATTTTTCAACCATCGTGGGGCCTTAAACTAGATTTAAGCTAGTTGGAGCTGTTGTTAAACATAGTGGCCGATTACATTTACTGTTTGTACGATGTGCAAATCTCGAATCTTGTTAGCTTAACAGTAGCTCTGAGGCTAACAGCTGATCCGAAGCCTTCAGTCAGCTGAGCAGACAGTCTAGCAAGGGGAGAGTCCCCCGCTGCTAGGTCGTATCCTTGGTCGTTCCTATTTACTGGAGCACTGTACTACGTTTTCGTGAAATAAAAACCTTGTGGGTTTGCAATGAATATTCCAGTTATTATACACGGTCTCAGGCCTTGGCTAGGGAAACACATGTTTTTTTTTGTTAAAATATTATAATTATTATTATTATAAAATTCTAGTTTGACCGCAGATTGACATAGTTACTGTTGCTATTGAGTATGTTCCGACAGTGTAGCGGGCTGTTTAAACGACATGTTGCTTCAATTAATTGGTTAATTTAGTTAGTAGTATGTAAGAAGCAGGATAATGTAGAGTCTACATTATCCATTATACATGCACATTTGTATGCAAATGTATACAAGCACATGTTTATGCTGTTAGGCTCTTTGTCCAATATGATATTCAGTTTGTTGTTGGAGCTCTGCACACACCACCCATGCTCTACATGTGTAATGTATAGAAAGACATGTACACCACAACACACCGACACATACACACACACACGCACACACACACACACCCATACACACACACACACACACACACACACACACACACGCTTCCCCCATAGGAAATAATGTGTTCTCTCACTATCAGTCTATGAGACAGCTGTGTGCGCAGGCACAAACCACTGCTGTATTTTTTCTTCCCCTGTAGTTGCTAGAAACTAAGAGTGCAGTGTTTGGCTCTGTAAGCACTCAGCGACTTGCCCCGGCTTTCAACTCATAATGCCTCGCCACTAGCAGATAAAATACAAGCTCTTACAGCCATCACTTTTAACAAGACAGAGTAGAGAAGAACGCTGCAAGAGGGCTCGACTCTTGTGATGTATTTCCCCTTCCCTCTCCCACTCTCACTGTCACACGGTGTGTGTGTGTGTGTGTGTTGTGTCATGTGTGTCAGAGTGTTTTGAGGTGCTTGTCACAGCAGGGATCGCTGAGTAATTGATTTCAAGGTGTACAGTTGTAGCTAAAACTCTTAACCTTTCTTCTTTCTCTTTAGATTACTTCACCACACACACACACACACACACACACACACACAAAAGAAAAACACCTCCCTCCATCGTTTTTCCCCTCTCCAAAGACAATAACAACAATGCCTACTTATGCCCATAATAAATGGCTGAGTCGCGCAGCCTTTGTTTACTCATTTGTGACTGTCAGCCAGCTGTTGTCTCCTTGTACTGTAAGCCCCCCCCCCAACTCATCCCACTTCCTGCCCCCCCATCCTCCCTAGCTATGGCAGCCATCTTGGATGTCAATGCTACACCATGTAAGAGCATCTGCTACTGTTACAGCAGTGCTTTTTTGTCGTTGTGGTTGTAGATGCAAGACATTTGGCACTGACAAATGCAGCGTATTGTGCCACATATTGTGCCGAAGATGAATGTTGAACTCTATAGGTACAATGCTCGCAACACTATAACGTAATACATCAGGAGAGGCACTTCAAGTTTGGGAAAGGTGCTTTTACTTACTATGCCAGTGGGAAAAGGGCAGACAGAGAAAACAATAACACTGGTGATTACACTGTCTAATCCACCTTTATTGGCAGAACTAGTTTAACTCTATGTGCTGATGCTCTTCAGTAAAAAGAGTGTCATTTCTACATGTTTTGGATGTATAAAACTTTACTTTTTGAAAATTTGTATTTTGCGTTCCTTTCGTTAATGTGGAATTAAACCAAGCAGGAAAGAGACAGGAAAGAGAGCATGCAGTAGTAGAACAAAAGTACAACAAAAGACTCCCAAACACACACACACACACACACACACTCACTAAGACATCTCCATGCCCAGCAGATGCTTGGCGTCTGTGTCTTAATTGATGAAGTCAATTAGGTCCCATAACAGCTCCCTATTAGCAGGCAGGAGCCGGGCGGGACAGCGCGCTGGGCTCCCAGCTGGGGACAGAATGGGAAAACAGCAGTGGGCCTATGGGGAGAAGAACTTCCTGCATGCATTGCAGATTAATGGACAAAAACGCCCAACACAAATCCTTTGAAAGTAAAACACTGCAATTGGATTAAGAAGGATTCTATTGCGCATACAATGTGATTACTGAAGGCTTTTTAAGCTTGAACAATTAAACTGCCCCGCCACTTCGTCAAATGACAACATTTCATCAGTTATTAGTTAAAACAAACACCTGTTTGCCTCATGTAGGCCTTGAGTCAGTCATTCTGGAGAACGCTTGTTGTCAAAATCAGTCTTTGTCTAAATGAGTGACATAATACATACAGTATAACTCCTCATGATCCGCAACCTGTCCGTACTGTGTGCGAGCTGAAAACAATTTTTTTTAATACACAGCCTAGGCGTTGTAGACATACATGGGATGTAAATAAAGGGTATGTAACGAGAGAGGGCCCACTGTAGCTTTGAATTTCCCTGAAGGAACACTCCCAAGGGATCAATAAAGTCTATCTATCTATCTATCTATCTATCTATCTATCTATCTATCTATCTATCTATCTATCTATCTATCTATCTATCTATCTATCTATCTATCTATCTATCTAGTATCATGTCCGAATACATCGCCTTGCCTGTGTATTAAAACCAAATTTCTTTACAGTGCGAAAAACAGTACAGGTAGTGGATTGTGAGGAGATATCACTGATTTAGACAAAAAGTGATTTTGACAACAAGCATTCTCCAAAAAGAACTGACTCCACCACTTAGTTGACTGCATTTGTCCATTTGGGAACCCTGCAAGCAGCGCATTATTTTTTCTCACTGTCTGCTATCCAACCTGAGCTCTTTGTTTGCATTGAGAACCTTGTCTGTTATCTATCTCACTCTTTAATGGTTTAACAATGGAAGATAACATGTTCTAAAAAAATGGCAACTTGGCTTTGTTTGATACATTTCATACAAAATAATAGTGAAAACAGACTAGGTAAGGGAAAACATACTCCCAAGTTTGAGAAGAGTTTTGTTGTTAGGACAGGTCTGTGAGGGATTATCCAGCCGTCCTCTGTGATTTCCAGCTGGGGGGTGCCGTGGTGATAGATTGGAGCAGGGATGAGGCAGGATGAGGAGGACCATAGGGGGCGAAGGGGGACATCCAGAGGGCTACGCTCATCCACAAATCCCTGCCACAGACCATGCTAAGAGCTGGCAGGCTGCTGGCCCCCACTTTCTTTGTTTTATGTCTGATTTCATTTTTTATCTCATTTCTTGTCTTGTTCTTATTTATTCAACGTGGCTACAAAGAATGTTCCGTTAGTGTTCATTTTAGCGGCCCATTCGGACAAGAGCGGTAGTGTTTTCACAACGCCAGCTGTTTTTCCTGGGTGAGCGACAAAGGCATTAAGAAAAACTATATAAAACGATAGCATTCTTTACACTGATGGTCTCGTTGGTCATCATCAGAGGATAAATGAGACTGAAAAATAAAGTTAAAGTTCCTCGTAGCTTTAATTTAATTATTTTGACATGTTTTTATGGAACTTGCTCGTTTGGTCCAGTGTTCAACTGTATTGATTCCTTAGGGGGATGAAGTTTGATGCAGAGACTTGATGGAAATTGCAAAAAAAAATGCAAATTGTACAAAAGCTCACCATTGTTTGTACCAGGAAATACAGGAAGTGATGTCATCGGGATAAAGACATGGGCTGTGTTCGGAAAGCCATACTAACATCCTACTCATACTCATTTTGACTTCAATTTGAGTATGTGACGGTTTGGGTATGCGAGTTTGGGTATGCGAGAAATGCCCGGATTAGTACTAACTTCCGGGAAGATTTTGGGTATGGATCGATTGGATAATTTTCCTACTCAACCGCCCCACAATGCATTGCGTCTTTTCAAACAACAATGAAGGTTTTTTTAAATGCTTTATTTACAATTCTGCATTTCCTGCACAACACAGGACTGTGGCCGTGTCCGGACTGCCATACTAGCGTCCTACATCCTACATACTCACCATCTATATACTACATACTGTCTACTCAAAGATCCATTGTGTATGCGAGGTGCATCGAAACGTTTTCAGTTGAAGTATACTCAAGCCATGAAGAATTTCTTCTTCTTCTTATAAGATTCAGGCCGTTTAGACGCTGTTTAGCCTATAACCGCCCTCTACAGGTTATAGGCTATTGAACTCGATTTTTACAGTCCTGTGTTCCTCATCTGTGTTTTAGACCTCTTGTTTTATAATTGTGTTTTTTTGAGGCGGAGGATCCCTCCGACGCTCTCTGTCCGGCTCATCACAGCACTCAGCTGTCTGTGAGTTGAGCTGGACGAGCTGCGGTGTATGGAACAGAACAGCGATCTGTTCTGATCTCTCTCCACTATCAGACTCACATCACTCATTTCACTTAGTAACGCTAATGTTGTTAGGTATTTATCTTCATCTCTTATCTATTGTGAGAGTTTATGAATGACTGCACGTACAGTTGTCAGATCGCGGACCCCAAACAATGTCGTTGCCTAGCAACTTGCTCGAAAATATTTCATTTTCCTGGGCGGGTAGAATTGACCCAGTGCATTGTGGGGCGGTTGAGTAGGAAAAGTATACAATCGATTCATACCCAAAATCTTCCCAGAAGTTAGTACTCATTCGGGAATTTCTCGCATACCCAAACTCGCATACCCAACCGTCACATACTCAAATTGAAGTCAAAATGAGTATGAGTAGGACGTTAGTACGGCAGTCCGGACACGGCCTGTATGTAAAAATCTAGTTCTATATATAACCTGTGGAGGGCGGTAATACGCTAAACAGCGTCTTGACGGCCGGAATCTTATAAGAAGAAGAACAACTTCTGTATTGCTTGAGTATACTTCAGTGTGAATGTTTCGACGCACCTCGCATACACAATCGATCTTTAAGTAGACAGTATGTAGTATAAAGATGTTGAGTATATAGGAGGGAGGACGTTAGTAAGGCTTTCCGAACACAGCCAGAATTACAGATAGACAGCCAGCATAGACTAGGACTCTTCTTAATTCTGAAGACATAGTGAGAATTTTGATTGACAACAAATTGACCTTCTGGGATTCTCTGTTCTACTCTTTCCAATGAGTTGTGTTTATATAAGATTCCTTTTACAAGATGTTAAGAAAGAAACCTTAATGCCACCTAGTTTAAATTCACTGGAAAAGTATTGTGTCAATGCATGTAGTGTTTGTGCACACAGCCCTTGACACTGGAGACTGGACAGTTTAGCCTGGCGAGACTAGCCTGATCTATCAAGCTTCACATTGGTTTCTCTCCCACAGACCAGTCTGGACTTTCTCCAATCTCTGTGGGGGAGGAGCCTGGTCAAAAATTTACCAGATTGATGATTACTTGAACCAATCAGGGGCTGCCTTCCACTAACGGCCTCCACACACATCCTACCTCTACTGAGCTTCTACTGCGCGTCTGCACACTGACCGTGTAATCAACCTAGAGCGGCCACACATCCAACCTGTGCCGCGCTGCAGACGGCCGTCAGAGGCACGTCTGCAGCGCCGCTCCACTTTACCTCAGGAGGCTCGCCTATTTCTTTCTGAGAGCCGCGCGTCTCTCTCGGGTCTCTCTGCTTTAACTGATAGAGAAATACTCTGCTGAGAGTCATATTGACTTCATGCCGGCAGCTTTCGCTGTAATTTCACCATTTCCTGATGTGTCCCTTTCAAAATAAAACTTCCAACAAGCGAAAATGTGAAAAAAAAAAAAAAGCAATGGGGCGCACGGATTACTGTCCAGACTCGATATAAATCATATGCATCATAAAAGACATGAAATAACTTAATTTTTAATGGGAATTATCTGTGAAAAATCTGTAGAAAGATAGGGCTTTTAGAAGCAGCGCTGCAGCAGCAGCTGCTGAGACGTTCCATGTGTGGCCGAGAAAAGTGCGAGAGACGCAGCAGTAAGGTAAGGCGATGCACTCAAGAGATAGACGCAGGATGTGTGTGGAGGCCGTTAGGGTCTGAAAGTGGGCCCTGATTGGCCCAGTATTTTTTGGGGAGAATGTCCATACTGATCAGTCTGCCCCAGGGCAGCTGTGGCTACTATCGTAGTTTACCACCACCGGTATGAATGTGTGTGAATGAATGGAACCTGGAACCCTGCAATAAAGCGCTAAATAAATCCTATCCATTGTTATTATTATTATTATTATTATTATTATTATTATTATTATTATTATTATTATTATTAGCTGCAGGAGAGAAGCAAATGAGATGCTTGCAGCTATACGGATATTGCACCTCTTGTTTTAAATTAAATATTTAGATAATTAACCAAAGCAATCATCTAGATGTAACCTTAACCATGTGTCTTGTTGTCTAATGGTTCAGCATTTCTAGCTTGACGTGATAAATAGTCCCAACAAGCACATAGACGTGTTTAGTGATGTTATAAAGTTAAACTCTCGACTAGCTCCCCTTGACTTCCATGCACAGGTATCCACTTTTGACCTAGGTCCTAGGCAGGCCTGCCCAGACAAATGATTGGGCCCCTGAAAAGGTCCAGTCATTGGGCCCCCTTTACTCATACTGAACTTGTATCAATGTGCATGATGCGCTTATTCCTACATAAACACACACCTGTACACAGGGCCGGTTCTAGCCAGTTAGATTAAGGTGGGCTACTGGAAATAATAGTGGGCAGAGACACCGACGATGTGAGGGTGCGCAGCGCGCGAGCGGAACTTTTCTGCTCTTGCAAGATCTCTGCACCTGCTTTTTGGCACATTTACTGTAACATTTCCTGTAATGTAAGCTTTTAGACACACCAATGCTGGGTTTACCATGATAGCACTGCTACCAGAAGCTTTCCTCATCAGTATAACAACCATCTGCCACCTTCGTTTAAAGGCTAAATATGTAATTTTCAAATTTTCTTAGAAAATAATAGATAAAATATACAGAATAATTTCAAAAACACCTCAAAACTTGATGAAATATCACAGTATCTCTGAATTGAAAATACACTTCTGCAGGAATACTGATATTAAGGAATTTTCCGTGGGTCTAAAGCCCTTGAAAGTTCCCTTTTTTTACCTTTTTTTTCTGGTACCCTGATTTATGTCCAGGTCCTGGCATCACTCAGCTGGCTAGGTTAGCTTGCTCATCATCAATGCATCCAACGGGTTTGAGGGGGAAAAAACGACCCATGATACTTTTAGTTTTTCAATATAAAATGTGATATATTTTACCCAAGAAACAATGAATAAAATGTTTTCTTTTATAGAAAGTTCTCTTGCGAATATAGCGTTCATAATAAAGGTTGGCTAAGTTAGGTAATCTGCAAAAAAATATATATATATATATATTTCTTTTCTGGGCCCCCCCCCCCCCTGGCGGCTGGGCCCTAGAAAGCTTTCCCACTTTCTACCCCTTATGGGCAGCCCTGGTCCTAGGTGTATCTATCTTGGGGTGTGTCCTTGGGCTAGACCCACCTTCCCTGGTGTGAATGTATTTGACTGGTGTATGTTTGAGGTGGTGGCCGTTGGCGCTGAATGGCAGCCACGCTTCTGTCAGTCTGCCCCAGGGCAGCTGTGTCAACTACCGTAGTTTACCACCACCAGTATGACATGTGCATGAATAGAACCAGTTTAATATGTTGCTGAAGACTCACTTTTGTTGCTTTGGCCTTTAACACAAGTTGAGACTTCTTACTTTTTTTCCCATGTATCTTATATGTTATGTTGTATTCTTATACAGCACTTTGGTCAACTGATGTTGTTTTTAAATGTGCTGTAGAAATAATTTTTGACTTTGACTTTTGACTACCAGTGTTTGAGCAAAGCTAACCTGGATGAGAGACCTTTGCCCATTTCTGTATAAGAAAATGCAGTTACAGGAAAGGTTCTGAAACCTTTTTTTTTAGCCGAAAAGAGTGCCGGAAAAAAAAAATACATGTAAAATCAACTATTCCTTTAAAACATTGGATTAATGGCATCAAGAGAATTGCATTGCAAAAAAAAAAAAAACGTGGGCCTTTGGTAATTTCCAAGGGTATTTTTTACTTCTTGTCTGCGTAATTTCCCCAGCTGAATAATGGAGCAGTCTGGCCCTGCCTCCCTCAAGCCTTCCTCTGCCTATTTCTCCGTGTGATGAGGGCAGCGGTGATGACATGTGCTGGGGAGATGGAGACAGAGTTCCTAACCAGGCCAGTTATGAGGTAGTAAGTCCGCTATTGATTAGCTGTCCACATTGCTGTCTGGCCTGCTTTGTTTTCTCTAGCACACACCACCAGCAGCACACATACAACAGCACAGAGTGGACTGACCTTTCAGCACCTTTCCCTCTGGTTTCTATCACTACATGGTCACACACACACACACACACACACACACACACACACACACACACACACACACACACACACACACACACAGATAGTTCTTCTCATAGGGAGCAGTGATGGGAGGAAAAAAGCCCTTAAAGGAGTTTGAATTATTTCATTTGAGTAAGTTTGATGTCTTAAACTGAAGCTAAAATTCCATTTTGTATCCTAGAACTTATGTTAGTACATAATTCATTTGCATTAGCATATAGCAAAGCACAATATAGCTTGTAAAGATGGAGATACCTTTTTAGAGCGTTAAAGATCCAGTCATCATTGAAGGCTAGGCTATGTCATGCAAGAGAGACGATAAAAAAAAATAGTGAGCTATCAACTCAACATGAAAGAATACACTCCACCATAAAACGTCAGGTTGCTGCCTGTCAGCGGCCAAAGACTGTATGATAGCGACACGTCTGTTTTTAACTTAAACGTTAGCACAGATGACGACAGCAAGACACCCTTTCCTTCCTTAAAACGACTACACACGTGAAAGTGTACAATGATGTGAACAACTTATTTTGGTGTTTTTAAAGTCGCAAGAATGTGACAATCCCCCTCCCCCCCTAAAAGTGAGCTCCCCCATGGTATGGTCATGGTTCGCAAACTGGATACAAAAGTGTCCAAATATCAAACTAACAATTAAACACAAAAACAGTGAATGTAGAATTAACATTTCAATATAAACACGCGCATACCAGAATAACTTTATGTAAAAGTGTAGAATAAACAAATGGTAGCATTTGTAGCAATAGTAGCATACTATTTGTAGCAGCCTGATAACAACAATCAATGCCACACATTGATATGCATGCCAACCAACACCTAATTACAGCTAATTACCAGCTGCCATGTACGATTTGATATGTCTTTCTTTTTCCTGTGAGCCATTCACAGTAATTACACATATATCATGTCATCCAGTGAATGGTTATTGCATCAAGGATTCCCATGTGGCTCTTTTTCTGCATTTGGATGGAGGAGAGAAATGGCCCACATCCACCTGGTCCAAGTGTTGGTCCAGGCCAGGCCAATACTCTGTAGTCCAGGCCCCGGCTGTAGAGAGGGGCATATGGGGGGAGGGAATGTCTGCCAGGGCCTCTGCCAAAGGCTCCAGAGGGAGGGCGGAGAGCGATCACAGGGCAGCCAACCCTACAACCCCCCCGACAGAAAGCACTTTAATCTTCACCTGCATGACAAATGATCAGAGAAGGAGGGAAACAAACGTGAACAAGCAGGAGAATGATGTAATAAAGAGAAAACAGGATTAGCTTTTTTTTCTGGACATTGTGTGTTTTCTCAATTATTAAAAACAAATATATATATATTACTCTGAATAGGGGGAAGAGAAGGGTACAGACTTAAGTGTTGTGTTTATGCATGTGTATACTGTTAAATAAAATAATTCTATCAAAAGAAATAGAACTCAACCAGATCAGAAAGCCTAACCCTAATAGCCTCGTTTCCACATACGTTTGTTACTGGTGTCCTTAAATCCGTTAACATACGGATGGTACCTTTATAGTCCAATGCAAAAAAATGCATCTCTTTAGGCATGGACAGAAACTGAAGTCAAAAGGGGGCCTGGGGTCTCAGGAGAAGCCGCAGCAACTCTTTGGCACTCTCTAAATTCGTTAAACTAATAGATCTGACTGTCTTTCATTTTAACCTGAGAAAGAGGGTCAGGGGTCACTGAACCATGACGGTTATTCACCAGCCTGCTTGGAGGTGTTTCACCAGGAACCTGAATGTAGTCTTTTCCTTTACTAAAAAAGAAGACATTTCCACCATAAATTGATGCAGAATAGACACAGATCGGTGGATAAAAATCCACCAGAATACAGGAAATTAAGTGTTTGACGCTCAAACATTTCTGGGAAGCACAATGTTTGCATGACGGGCCATGCTTTGCCTCTACTCCCATGAACCATTAACACTGATGGAGATGTGGCCTGGCAGCAACAGTCTGGCAGGTGGTACATTTTAAAGGGGAGACAGACAGACAGACAGACAGACAGACGGCATCAATAAACTAAACCAGTTTTGTGTGATATAAAGTGGCATAGAACTATTGCAGTGTATTTACTGTATGCACTCCTGTAGTGACATGTGCGAATCGCACATGTCACTAATGAAAATGAACTGTATGACAATGGTACTGTACCTCAGGTATACACAACATAGTAACAACAAAGAACGGGTCACATATTTTTGTTTCATTAAACTGAATTGGTGCTATATGTCCTGTTTTGATATCCATGGCAAACACATTTCACTGTACCATCCTCTGGTATGGATGTGCACTATTAGGTGTACATAATCCCCTCTCTTTCATTCAATGCCACACACACACACACACACACACACACACACATTCAAACATTGCCTCACACATTACTCATTCTTTGCATTTCACTTAATTACATGATCTCATCTTCAGTTGCTAAAACATATTAAAACCTTATCAACAAACACTTTCAAGCCTCCACACACACACACACACACACACACACACACACACACACACACACACACACACACACACACACACACACACACACACACACACACACACACACACACACACACACACACACACACACAATCTCGTCATCAGTCTTAGGGCAAGCCAGCTGGGCAGCCCCACATCACCATTACCACAGGAATCCTCAATCACTGGGAATTGCTGGTAATGAAGCAGTGCTGAAAGTGTGTGTGTGTGTGTGTTTGTTTTACCATGAATGAGAGAGTGCAGAATTGTGGGCGAGGGAGAGAAGGAGAAAGAGAGTAGTGGGGAATGAGACTTGTTTAGGCACTCTGTTGTTTATTCGCTGCGGTCCTGTGTGTTTAAGCGGATGAGAGAATTACAAGCTGATTTTCCCTTTAACCCCAACTCTAAAATTAAGCCCATTTATAATACATTACTCCCCTCTCTTTTCTATTCCTCTCTCTCTCTCTCTCCTCCATTTATTCCTTCCACCCATGCATCCTTCCAAGGTTGATTTTCTCTCCCTTTTAGACCAATGGGATGAGCATTTCATGCATGAAATGACTAGTCTGGGTCCCCCTGGTACCTCAGTACTACACACACGCACGCACGCACGCACACACACACACAGGCAGACAAACACACCCACATACACTCATATAGAATCCATTTATGTACATACATCACAGTGTTATGGATTTAATGATTTCCCTGGAGCGAGCGTTACCCAGACGACATGTATGTATCACCGACTACATCAACCACGAGTCCCTTGACCTTGCAGATTATTTCTTTCCTCGGCAGCGCTGGGTGCATGCGAGAGTTACCATCTTTGTGTGTGTGTGTATTTTCTTTAATTGTGTGTATACAGTATCTTCACTATTGATTTGATTTTCCATGGAAGACACACAAGGGGTCTGAATTGCCTAACACTCACACACAGCTACAGCTCAGTATAAAAAAGTCTCTTCCCCATTTGAACCTTGCATTAGAGGGTTGTAGCCTTTCTTCTTGGTGTCTGTTGACACACATGTTGCACACATACTGGAATCAGAGGAAGTATTTCCAGTCAGAGCAATCTCTCTCATGGGTGTTTTAACAAATCAATCGACTTCATACTTGAGTTATTCTTCGTTATCTTCAATAATCTGAGAGATGTTTTGTATTGTAATTGTATCGAGTATACATAGGTATTTGTATAACTAGAAATGTTTTGGGAGTAGTTTCTCTATGGCTTATTTCAGACTTACTGTGGACTCACACCAAAAGCTTCAAGTACACCAGTGTGCGATCTCTGCAGCCTTTAACTTCAACACAAGCGTACAAGAAAAAGTCAACTCACGTTTTACCAGTTAAATGCTTTTAGTGTGAAGCCTCTGTACAGTAATGATGATTTCAAACAATTGTAATAAAGTAACAAATTATGCACATTCTATACTGTGAAAAGGAAGTGAATGTCTGCTCAGTGAGCTCAGTGAGTACTCACTGGTGGCATTTCTGAGTAGGCTTACTTCTTCTGATACATGTTTGTAGCAGCCAATAATGTGATTACTTGCCAATAACATAATAACAATTCTGAACCAATAATATCATACCTTTTTGCCCATAATGTAGGGCTGTTTGCGTGGTCAGTTATTTAGGCAGGCATTTGGAAGAGGCAATAGTAAGGAAAAGTGATACTTTATAGCCAGTTTCCAAGTATTCATTTTTTTAAGGATTTTTTTAAAACACAGCCAATAACGTATTAACTTATCACATTATGGTCAAACAATTGTTAAATAATTTGTTCAGAAATTGCATTACGTTATTGTCCATGACTACATTATTGGCAGCTGAAAACTTTTTTCATGTCAACCTTTAAATGCATTCTACTGCATTCTTCGAGTTTTTTTCCCCCATCTCCCAAAGGATTTTTTTTTCTTTAGTATTAGGTACAACAGTTAAATTTTTTGATTACATATATAACTAATCAGCCAATCAAATAGCAGCAACTCCATGCATTTAGGAGTGTAGACCTGGATAGGACAACTTGTTGAAGTTCAAACCGAGCATCAGTATGGGAAGAAAGGGGTTTTAAGTGACTTTGAACGTGACATGGGTGATGGTGCCAGATGGGCTGGTCAGAGTATTTCAGACACTGCTGATCTACTGGGATTCTTACGCAGCAACCATCTCTAGGGTTTACAGATAATGGTCGGGAAAAGAAAAAATATCCAGTGAGCGGCAGTTGTGTGGATGAAAATGCCTTGTTGATGTCAAAAGTCAGTGTAGGATGGGCCTACTGGTTCAAGATGATAGAAATGTAGCAGTGACTCAAATATCCACGTGTTACATCCAGGGTATGCAGAATACCATCTCTGAACGCACAACACGACCAACCTTGAAGCAGATGGGCTACAGCAACAGAAGACCCCACCGGGTGCCACTCCTGTCAGCTAAGAACAGGAATCTGAGGCTACAATTCGCACAGGCTCCCCAAAATGATCCCCAAAAGATTGGACAAATATTGCCTGGTCTGACGTGTCTCGATCAGTTGCGACATTCAGATTGTAGGGTCAGAATTTGGCATAAACAACATGAAAGCATGGATCCATCCTGCCTTGTATCAACGGTTCAGGCTGGTGGTGGTGGTGTAAATGCATGGGAGATATTTTCTTGGCACACTTTGGTCCCCTTAGTACCAATAGGAGGTACATAATAAAGTGGCCGGTGAGTTTGTATATACTGTATGTGTGTGTAGTATATATATATATATATATATATATATATATATATATATATATATATATATATATATATATATATATATATTTCCAATATCCTGGTGGCTAACATTCAGTAAACAGAATATAAAATGGTAAACCAATGTTGACGGAGGCATATGGCGCTCTCCCAGGCCACTGTGTAGAGTGATGAAGTTGTATTTGCTTCCTGTTGTTTTCGATCTGGTTTAACCAATATTTGTACATTCTGAATAATTCAGAGGAAATTCCTCCCCGTTGCCAGGATCCGGGGCCCTTAAATCTGCATGTATAATTGAACATATTTATGCTAATCTAATTGTTTTACAGTTAGCAGGCTTTTGTAGTGCACAGTCACTGGCATAAACATGCAACACGAGGAAGCGGCCGGTACAAAGCTAATGACCCCTCCACCTTTTCCCCCCCGCGGCCTCATGGGAAGCCTCTCAAAGCAGCTGTTGACAGAGGCAAAGCTAGACGAGGGCCATTCAAGGCGGGGAGTGAGTGGCACATTTCCAATCTCCCATAAGAACTAGGCTTTGAAGCAAAGCGTGCGCCGTACCACGCTCACATTATACTATTTGTGTTTCGTGGCAATTCCAGTTAAGGCTTTAATGCCAGCAGCTGAATGCCAAGTCGCTGCAATTTGCACTGAGGCCCCTACTAGTCAGACTGTGAATGATTGTTCAAAAAGCCTCTTACTACATTGAAAAAGCCGTTTACACAAATGTGCTGAATATCTGCAAGTTCTTGCGAGAGCGAGGGGAATATTGGCATGGTGCATTAGGAATAGTTGGGCTATTGGTTATGTTGTGTAGCCTTTATTAGCTGGGTACAAAGCATAATCTCATGGCATAACATTATAGAAAATATAGAAACAGTTAAACACTGGCATCTAGTCAATTGTGGAGGTTCTACATCCGATATGGTGACCCAAGCCACAGCATATTCCTCGTGGTAGTTTCAGAATTTGACTGTGATCTTTTCCAATACACAACCACCTTCATTCAGTTATGTTATTATCCAACTTGTATCTCAGAGCTCACACCTGGCATCTCTTACCTCGCTAATGGCACTGTTCAGTGACATGGTACAGCTTCTACTTTACTCTACTCTTCTCACCTTTGGTACTGGTTGCTTTTTCATCAGTTTTCATCAGGGCCATTGTTTTTCGCATTTAGTTTTCGGGGTGAAGTAACATTGGGTCCTCTACCACTCAGAGCAACGTGCCGTGTCATAGCAGGCAGTCTTATTGTTAGATTTCTTTTCACATGTAACATTAACCAACATGTTTATGTGCCACAATCTGGTCATAAAGTTGCTGGTAGACTCTCATACGTGTGGCCCTGTACAGCTCTAGATTTTTCTCTTGGCCATGGTTAATGCCAGTTTTGAAAGAAAGTCTAACAAAACTGGAGAGACAGCAACCACCATCGCTTGTTTGTTGTGCAGGATAGGGCCCACTGATGACGCTCTGGCCAATCAGTGCTCTTCATGTCACTGTTTACTAAACGACAGTCGGCACAACTAAAGCCACATGTGCACAACTCTAACCAAAGTCTGCTGGATAGGTGGTTGGACCTACTCTGAGTGTGTTTTCACTTAACGTTGCAACTCCGACTGAAGAAAGAGTGTCACTGTCACAACGCGTCTCTGTACAGTTTGAAGCTAAATCACTCCATATAAATCTCCATCAGGATGTTTTTATCATTTCCCGATGATTTTACGTTTGATCGATATATTTATGTGATCAGTATTATCAGCCCTCGTGTCGTACATATAGGCGGCCACATAACAGACTGTGAACATGCTTTACATTCAGAAATAATTGTTTGTGTCTCACTTAAGCCTCATTATTTTTTTATTTACAGTAGTTTTTTAACATCTGTAACAGTGAGAAGATTTCTGTCAGGCTGAAATGTGACGCTGTAGGCTACGCGATCGTTACTGTGATGGTCCCAAAGTCACAGACGAGTCTCGTTCAATAGCCTAATCTGAATATAGAAATGATATAATAATTTAAACTGTGATCATTTGCTGAGGAACATGGATTTGGTAATAAATCAATCAGGCTCTTCAATGAAAACTGTCGCCTAATTTGTCTGACGTTAAAGTCTTTCACCCCCCATTTAAAAGGAGCGACAGTCTGTTTACTGCACAGGATTTAAGAACTGCTTGCCTAAATAGCATAGCCTACAGCAAAAATAAAATGGTGTCAGCAATTTTATGTCGTGCAAGCTCATACATTTGCTGCTGCTGATATGCGTAACTTAAATTTAACTTGAATTAAAATAGACTATTGCTATCCATACAGACGCGTAATGATTCTCTTGACAAAAAAAGTTTTGCCCCGTTTTCTTTTTCTGAATTGCCAAGGTGATTAGATCAGAGTTATGAGATAATACTGTCATCATACTTCCTGAGGATGGGATATGTTGGAGACCTCATGCTGCCTTATAGTCAGGGTCACATGGTGGGTCGGTGGGAGGGTTAAACGCTCTGGGGCCCTTGCCTGGTCTGGCATGGCTGTGGCCCTACCGGGACTCCAGGCTGTTGGTAGTGCATCAAAGCCCTGCTAGGCAGCCAAGCCCAGTTAAAGTGACAGGGAGCAGGCAGACCCACCTGAGCTGTCCCATATGGAGAGCCATGCGAGAGGGGGGAGGATGTAGGGAGGATGCTAAGAGGGAAAGGGGGAGATGAAAAGATGGAACAAGCGGGGACATAAGGGGAGTGAGAGCAAACAAAATGTAAATTAAAAAAAGACGTGTGAATAAATATCCTCTATCCCTGTATGTACTGCAAATAAATAGTTCATTTGATTGTTTTTGCTTTCTGCTATATTTAATGGTCCCTATTTAGCCACTTGAGAAGAGTCCATGTTGGAACAAAAACAGAGGTTACCATCTCCCCCTCTATGTAACCCAAAATTCCCAAGTATCATACATAGGTCACATAATGACGGTATTGTTGGATGATTATGACTGAGCTATGATTAAGGGGGCGTTCACACCGACCTAGTTTAGTCCAGACTTTTGGACTTTTCCGTTTGATACGAACTTAAATTGCAGGTGTGAATCCTCCCGTGGTCCATTTTTGGATGTTTTGGACCAAGTCCTGACCGGCTATCTCCAGTCACATAGAGGAGAAATGAGCTGCTGACGGGGGAAGTGTAGGAGCTGGGGGGGGGGGGTCGCTGATAGGAGACGGGACTGTAGTCAAAGTGGGAGGTGTGCGTTGTCTGAGCGGCTGCCTGAACTATACAGCGCTGTAGGAAATGAATCTGTTTACATTTTTCTTAATTAATTAATTTAAACTGGTGAAGGCTATATCGCCGAATCGAATAGAAACGCTGACGTCAGACGTGATAAACACAGACGTAGGTATGTCATGGAAAGTTCTTTTTAGTGCACTGGAAAAACTGCAAGGTGAAACTAAATGTATAATCAAATCTATACAGGGGATTTTAAAAAATAGTCCTTAGTTCGGACCTGGGTGCAGACTTTTAGGTGTGAAAGCCCCCTAAAAGTTGCAAAATAGCTGTATAAAAAAATAGACTTTTGATCATTAACTATTTTATTGCATGAGAAGTCCCACTTCTACTTTTTCTATTTGTGTAGCAGTCCATTGGTATATGGCAAATAAGTGTCTCAGTTTGGATAATATCACTGCATGCATAACATCATGATTTCTACATATTAAAGCTCACATATTATGCACTTTGCTGTCAATTGTATATGGTCTAAGTAGTCCCTAATACTTATTTTTTTAGATGTTTGCTGAAAAACCCGTTCAGATCAGTTAGTGTAGCAAGCCTCTATACCCTGATTGTCCTCTGGTCTCAGGATGACCTATATTTGTGCGATCAGGCTGGCCCCTCCCACCTCTCTGCCGGGCTTTCTTTATATGTCCATGGGGCTCTCCCACCGTCTCTGCCGTGCTCTCGCGATACTAGAGAGACACTGCGTGACTGCGAACACAGTGTTTACCCGGAGCTAAGCAATACTTTGAACAGTTTGACATGACCTGACATGATTAAAACAAGTGAAAACAGTAGCTTCAAAGTTTGATTTCTACATGAATATCTTCCCATCCTGTGTCATGTTAAAAACGAGTCATTATTAGACTGCAAGGGGAAAGTTAAGTTAGTGTATTAGGAGCAAAACTTGGTGCTACAATCGAAGCTACATGGGCGCTAACGCTAAAAATAAGACTCAGACGATTTAACCCAGTGAAAACAGTAGCTTCAAAGTGTGATTTCTACAGGAATATCTTCCCATCCTTTGTCATGTTAAAAACTAGTCATTTTCAGACTGCTGTGGGGAATATAAACAGCGTGTTATGAGCAAAAGCTGGTTGCTTGTCCCAAAGCTAATAGCTATACACCAGTCAGGCAAAACTGCCAATAAAAACTATTATTTTAGTTTCACCGTTTAAAAAAAAGCACAGGTAGCTTCCTATCCGTTGTGTTATTAAAAACGAGGCATTAATAGACTCTTGTGGTTAAGATAAATTAGTGGGGTATGAGCAAAAGCATTTTGTGTTGGTGTATGTAACATTCAGGCTGTACTAAGGGCATCTTGTCGCTTAGCGGGGAAAACAACATGGCTGTCGCTCGGAAAATTTTCCATCGGATCTCGGGGCCATGGACATATAAAGAAAATATGGGGATGTGGCTGTGCCGACTATTACGTAATAGTCTGACTGGAGTATATTGACTGGAGTATATTGGGGGGAGGGGTGGGGGTTTCAGAAAGGGGGAGAGTGAGAAAAGGAGATACTGTTATTTTTTTTATATTTTGGCAGTCTCTAGGCACACCGTGGACCCATGGATATGTTAGAACACATTTAAAAAGTGCATTTAGCATAATATGTGACCTTTAATGCACACATGGTCCACTGCCCTTGAATAAGTTATTTGTCCTTATTTTTATTTTTATCAGTGCATCGTTAAATAAACATACAGTGAACTCCACTGATATGTGTGCCAATTAAAGCCTGTTTCATTAGGCACGCGCACGTATGTGTGTGCGTTTGTGTTTATACCGCAGGGAAGGCTAGTGAGCATAATTGAATGATATTACTTCCTCCACATGGCTTGTCAAGGCCCTTTTTATGATTTGGAGCTAACCCACGAGGAGGCTTAACATTGATTGAGCCATAACACTATAGCTTTTTGCACCACATACTGTATAGTCTCTACACCATGTGTTTGTCACTCTGACTTAAACATCCCTGAACGCATCATAATAGCAAGTTTCCTATTTAAAGCGGGTGATCTTTTGTAGTGGCTAACTCGACAAAGGGTTGAGTTGAGTTTATCCAAAGCCCTTTTATTGGAGCAAAGGACATCTTTTACAAGGCCTGTAGAAGCGCTGTGTACATCTCTGCTGTAGTTTAGCTAAGATGCTGTCCCCATTAGTCTCCAGATGACTGGCTGGTAATAGGAAAGCATAGCAGCTCATGCATGAGGCTTTTTTTTATTGGCCCTCAATATTTTTTCATCAGCAGTTATTAGTAACAGTGCTGACCAATCCACTGCCTTTTGGCTTGATGGCCTGTGAAGGCTTTATCAGCTCCCGCGTATTGCGTTGATGAGCAGCAGAAGTTATTTCCACTCAGCGTCTTTTTTTCCCCCGAAAGAGCTGCAGTAGAAAATGGCTGTGGAATGAATGGACTGCACTTTTTTAATATTTGAGGCATTTAGCGGACAGCATCATCCAGAAGGCGCTGATTTAAGGGATAGTTGAGTACTTTTGAAGTGGTGTTGTATGAGGTACTTAAGTCATAGATAATGTGTTACCTTATGGAGATGGCGGTCAGAGCAGTCACCATGAGGAGTTAAGGGGAGATGTCCCTGAAGCTGAAGTCTGAAGCCTTGTAACTGTGGCAAAGGGGACCAGAAGAAAACTGTTATTTCTCCACATATACAAAGGCTTACCAAATATATATATATATATATATATATATATATATATATATATATATATATATATATATATATATATATATATATATATATATATATATATATACTAAAGAGTGTGAACACGTTTTAATTAATACACACAAGATACACTGTGGTATAGACTGAAGTTGATAGTTGATAGTTGATAAGATATTGACAGATTCCAACTTCCAGGATCAATAACTCAAAAGCAAATCATTATCAAAACACAAACGTTCAGATAAATGGGCTACAACCAAATTTTTACTGAATGTTTCTACCGTACGCTTAACTAAGATTGTTTCCACAGCTTGCAGCCAGATACATCTTGCCTTATGGTTTAAGGTAAGCACATACAGCCGCGGAAAAAAATAAAGAGACCAGTCTGGATTTTTCTACTTCATGTAAATGCTCATAATGACAATATTTTTATTGTGAAATTGGTAGAAATGTTGTCAGTAGTTTATAAAATAAAACCAAAATTTTCATTCTACTCAAACATATGCCTACAAATAGTAAAACAAGAGACACTGAACATTTGGAGTGGTCTCTTCATTTTTTCCACTGCTGTATATGTGTTTTTTTTCTTTTCTTCTGCTGCAGTGACTTATCCCCACAACTCCTTATAGGGCCGGTTTCGCAGACATGGATTAAGCCTAGTTCTGGACTAAATTGTACTTTCAATGGACAATCTCCATTCAAAATTCCATTTAGTCCAGGACTAGGCTTAATCCATGTCTGTGAAACTGGCCCATAGTGTTCTAGTGACTGCACTGATCGCCATCTCCATAAGGTAACAGACTAACTATGCACAAGAACCTCATAACACCCCACTCCAAAAATACTGAACTATCGGCTTGTAGAATGAACTCAGGCCTGTCGGACGGCCCAGGTTCAAAGCAGCTAGAGGCAAGGGAGTAGGTTGTTAAACAGAGACAACAATTAATAAACCTAGAGAACTTCAGGGCGTACTATTTCTATACGTTGTTTTGGAAGGCTTTTATTTTGTAGTAAAACTGGTGGAGCATAATGTTAGGAGTAGTAGTGTCTTGTAGTGTCATTGTGGGAACCGGGTGAAAATTGTTCCGTCAGTTGCTAGATTTCTAGGGTTGCAAAGCCGTCACAGTTTCTGATGGGTCACAGATTTCGCTCTTACACCGGCACTGACACTATTAAGAAGACAAACAACCTTATAGACTGAGAAGGTAAAATAAATATAACCGGATTGAACGACAATATGACTCTAGCGTCTACAGCCCCGTTGTCTGCATGTGGAGTAACTTGTGTTTATATGTGTAATATTATTCATCTGTTGCCCTGATGTCTATAGGCTGTGGCTATGTGGCTGATACATTGGAGAAATAAATGACCACGCGCTAATGTTAGTTTAGATAGACTTGTAAAGTTAGGCGTAAGATTGATTGATTGATTGATTGATTGATTTGTATGCAAGCCTAGGACATTACTTTTGGCACCTGGAAAAGCTGCTTACCAACTTGGCATCAGATTTTTTACTCCACTGTTTGATGAAGCTCTGGCCAACTTGGGAACGATACAGACATCAATCTGTTTAAAGTTATTGTAAAAAAAACTAAGTGGCTACGAGTAACTTTGTCCGTTGGCGGCCCCTTTGGACAAAAGCGGTAGTATTTTTACGACACCAGCTGTCGTAAAGCTGTTTTCTAGTGCGTGCCGGCCGTGCGAGTGTCAAATGATTAGGACTCAATATAGTGCATGTCCGTGTGTTGAAAGTGTGAGGGCACCGGACTCTTTTCGGCTCCGTGATAGTGGTTAGTGACACTTCATCAACTAATGCCAGTCAGTGCCACACACAACTGATTGCAATGAGTTGATGCAGGTTCACTAACCACTCGCACAGAGCTGAAAGATTCCGTGTCCTCACAGAAAGCGAAAGAACGAGAGACGGCAGTTAGTATGGATCACGATGAGGTAATGTGTTTATGTAGTTGTAAATAATGACTATTTCAGATGGATGATGGTAATCTGATGATGGTGAAGCAAAGTAAACTTTGTTTTAGTACCGCTCATTCATTTAGGAATTAACACTGCAGTCTAGTAGCCTGGTGCTACCAGACCATCGTACTTCATTTAATTTGTACAGAAGGTCTGGCAGTGCTTTAATTGGCAAACGTTAACTCATGGAGGCGGGTGTCTGTTAAAGTTTAAAACTATTGGATCTGCCCAGTGCCACTCTGGATTAGCCAACCAATCGCATAACGTTTGGTCGTCACGTGTGTCATGAGCCGGCTTCTGGCAACTGAAACTGGAGCGCGACTTCGACATCATCGTTCTCAGCCACTCGCTCTGTTCGCTGATTGGACCGGCTGTCGAATCTCCAGCAAAACTGGGAAATGGGCTGTACACCCAGACTGACTACTGAAGGGAAAATAAAATTTGGCCGGAAGTAGGCGGGCGGGCGGAGCCAGGCTAGCAGTCTAGTTCACTCCCGTGAAATTGTGTACACGCCCTCGCCTCTTCCCGCCCGTCTATCACTCTCCCGTTTAGCTTTTCTTCATTGCATTCTCTTTTTTTTCTTTGATGGTTCAGCCCCGTTATCAGTCATTATGATGACAAATCACTGTCTCAAACAAGGCTCCCGCTCCCCTTCCCTCACCTGGAGGGATAGGCTTCTCAAATCGCGTTGTATCTTTCATCATGTAGCCTAGTGTAGCGGAGGAAACTGGTGGATGTACCGGTACCGCGCTGATCCGCTTATCACTGGTTTCACTTCAGAGGTGTCGGCCAGAACACCTATTAAGGCCAAAATCGTCAGACTATAAGCATGAGACTAGGAGAGGAGGAGTATGGTTTATCCGCTCTTTATTTTCCTTCTTTCACAGACACAGCAGCATAGATCGCGGGAAAAGAACAAAAGCTTACATTCCGCTCGTGAGGAGATGTTAGAACAGCTCTTGTGACCCGCGAATCGCGGCCGTTAATAACATCCATAAACTGTAATGTTATAACAGCGATGGGGACTGCATGTACTTACTCACACACGGGTGATTCACATAAACTCAAATACACACGTTTCAACTGTGGAATGATCGACTACTGTGGCAACATGCACGCTCACACACCTGACCGAGAGAGAGAGAAGAAAAGGAAACTTCCTAAACAGACCCTCCGGCCGACTGACGTCACGGCCACTAACTGACGGCTATAATGTCATCCACACTGAACAAAACACATCTTAACACACTATAAGAAATAACAACACTGTAACCTATACACTTTGGGGCCTTTTCTACATATAGCCTATGTGTGAGTGTCTGTGCGTGTATGTGCTAAATGTGAGTTAAATGTTAAAAATCACTGGTAGGCCTAAACAGTGCAATTGGGAAGTGCAATGTCCGTTAAATTTTTTTTTCCACAATTTCAATTGCACTTGTTTTAATAAATAAATATAGATTTTAAAAGCGTACATGATGTGGGTAAATATATTATTACCTTTTGGTTAAAAGGACTCAAAATGACTCGAAGCTCAAACTGCAGAACTTGGGACTTACTTGAGACTTGTCAGCATTGACTTGGACTTGCCTGTCTTCACTCGAGACTTGACCCGGGACTTTAGAGCAAAGACTTGAGACTGACTTGTGACTTGCTAAACAATGACTTGGTCCCACCTCTGGCACATACTGTATATTATATGCCATAAAAGTGGGGGCCTGTCTTCCCAGTTCTTGGCCCTTATATCCCTTCTCTCATGCCCACTCTGTCTTTCATAGTTTTGCTTATGCACACACACACACACACACACACACACACACACACAGAAACACAAACGGTGGATTACGTTTTGGTGCTTAGAACCCCCCGGGGGAATTGAGAGTGATAAATACTGGAGAGAGAGAGAGAGAGAGAGAGAGAGAGAGAGAGAGAGAGAGAGAGAGAGAAGAGAAGAGAGAGAGAGAGAGAGAGAGCCTCTGAATACTGAACACAGGAGCAGAGCAGGTGATAAATTGATCTGGAGTGGTTGTGTATACTGGGCACATCCAACCCTCCATAGACGACAGAGGGTGTAAACGTGTGTATGTGACAGGGACAAGAGAGGGACCTAGTGTAAGACTGTAGGGCCCCAAAACACCTTCACCGTACCCAACTCAGATTTATCTTTTTCCTCCTGTGCTTCTGTATACTTGCCATTAGCATGAGGTGAGCCACAAGGAGTAAAGCAGACTGAGAGTAAGCAATCTCTCTCTCTCTCTCTCTCTCTCTCTCTCTCTCTCTCTCTCTCTCTCTCTCTCTCTCTCTCTCTCTCTCTCTCTCTCTCTCTCTCTCTCTCTCACACACACTCAGTACAGACTGGGGTGTTGACTGGGATGCAAGCCTAGCTAGATACACATTTGCCAAATAACCAGGCAAGAACCAAGCCAACAGGCCATAGCCGTGCGTGTGTGTGTGTACACCAAACTACTTAAAGTGATGGAATTTGGAGACAGGCACCATTCTAAGTGGAGCCAGGAGAAAGCAGACCATAGCATAGAGTGTGTGCCCCCCCGGAGGAGAGCTTCATTCACCTGCTGTCCTTATTTAAATTCTCATAACTCACACTGCAATCACATTTAGTGTTTTGGATTGTATTCTAATTACATTGGCAGAATGACACTTGATATCTATTCAGTGGGTGAACCGCCCCTTGTTGCTGATGGAAGCTGCCCATCTCTCATGGTGGCCTAAATAAAGGCTGTGCTCACGCCAAGGTGTTTGGAAGTGGTTTATTTTCAACTGATTGGTCCATTTGAGCTCACTAAAAACATTTATTCCTGTTGCCAATTTCACTGCTTTAGATTGTTCAGTCAGCAGAGAACATTACCCTTTAACCCTTATGTGGTGTTTGGGTCAAATTGACCCCTTTTCATCTTTTGCATGGCAGCTACTGCCACCGGTGTATGAGTGTGTGTATGAATGGGTGAATGTGGTAAGAAATGTAAAGCGCTTTGGGGCTGAGAAAATCGGCTAAAAGGCGCTATATAAGTCAAGTCCATTTACCATTTATGTCCCTCATAAGGTGTTTGGTTCAATTTGACCTAAATGCAGTCAAATATGCACACAGACAAACAGAAACATGCCTGCACAGAGAAAAACACACAAACAAACACCCACTCACTCATGGAACACCAACAACCAACTTCATCACAAAAACAAATGACACTTCCATTGTTAGATGTGCTCTAGCAAAGATTTATTGCAAACATTAATCACAAATTAATGTTTGCAATTAAATTACATTGTTTGCAATTGAGATATATATCATATACACTCACTGGCCACTTTATTAGGTACACCTGTTCAATTGCATATAAAACAAAAAGCTAATCAGCCAATCACATGGCCGCAACTCAATGCATTTAGGCATGTAGACATGGTTAAGACAACATGCTAAAACCGAGCATCAGAATGGGGAAGAAAGGGGATTTAAGTGACTTTGAACATGGCATGGTTGATGAAATTGATCACGTGCGATGATGAATACAAGTCCATTCGCACTAGTGCTAGTTGATAATGAGGAGAGGCTGTCTTTGAAACACAGAGGAGAGATGCACAACACTGCTTAGAGGGCTCTACATTAACACTCCAAATGGGGGTAAATGTAGCTTTAGGCAAGTACAGTATCTCACAAAAGTGAGTACACCCCTCACATTTCTTCACATTTTTCTTTATATCTTTCCATGGGACAACACTGAATAAATGACACTTTAATACAATGTAAAGTAGTCAGTGTACAGCTTGTATAACAGTGAAAATTTACTGTCCCCTCAAAATAACTCGACACACAACCATTAATGTCTAAACTGCTGGCAACAAAAGTGAGTACACCCCTTAGAAAAAATTTACAAATTGGGCCCAAAGTGTAAATATTTTGTGTGGCCACCATTATTTTCCAGCACTGCCTTAACCTTCTTGGGCATGTAGTTCACTAGAGCTTCACAGGTTGCAACTGGAACCCTCTTCCACCCATTTATGACAGCATCACAGAGCTGGTGGATATTAAAGACCTTGCGTTCCTCCACCTTCCATTTGAGGATGCCCCAAAGATGCTCAATAGGGTTTAGGTCTGGAGACATGCTTGGCCAGGCCATAACCTTTACCCTCAGCTTTTTTAGCAAGCCACTGGTCGTCTTGGAGGTGTGTTTGGGGTCGTTATCATGTTGCAATACCACCCTGCGGCCCAGTTTACGAAGGTTGAGTGCACATGGTCAGCGTCGTACACAGAGGTTGGCTTTGGAAAATAGACGTATGAGTGCTGCCAGCATTGCTGAAGGGCTTGAAGGGGTGGGGGGTCAACCTGTCAGTGCTCAGACCATACGCCGCACTCTGCATCATACTGGTCTGCATGGTTGTCATCCCAGAAGGAAGCCTATTCTAAAGATGATGCACAAGAAACCCCACAAAAAGTTTGCTGAAGACAAACAGACTACGGACATGGATTACTGCAACCATGTCCTGTGGTCTGATGAGACCAAAATACATTTATTTGGTTCAGATGGTGTTAAGAGTGTGAAGCGGCAACCAGGTGAGGAGTACAAAGACAAGTGTGTCTTGCCTAGAGTCAAGCATGGTGGTTGGAGTGTCATGGTCTGGGGCTGCATGAGTGCTGCCAGCACTGGGGATCTACAGTTCATTGAATTCTAACATGTACTGTGACATACTGAAGCAGAGCATGATCCCCTCCCTTCATAAACTGGGCCGCAGGGCAGTACTGCAACATGATAACGACCCCAAACACCCCTCCGAACGACCACTGGCTTGTTAAAGAAGCTGAGGGTAAAGGTTATGGACTGGCCAAGCATGTCTCCAGTCTTAAACCCTATTGAGCATCTTTGGGGCATCCTAAAACGGGAGATGGAGGAGCGCAAGGACTCTAATATCCACCAGCTCCTTGATGTCGTCATGAATGGGTAGAAGAGGGTTCCAGTTGCAACCTGTGAAGCTCTAGTGAACTACATGCCCAAGAGGGTTAAGGTAGTGCTAGAAAATAATGATGGCAAAACAAAATATTGACACTTTGGGCCCAATTTGGACATTTTTTCTTAGGGGTGTACTCACTTTTGTTGCCAGCAGTTTAGACATTAATGGCTGTGTGTCGAGTTATTTTGAGGGGACAGTAAATTTACACTGTTATACAAGCTGTACACTGACTACTTGACATTGTATCAAAGTGTCATTTATTCAGTGTTGTCGCATGGAAAGATATAATGAAATATTTGAAGAAATGTTAGGGGTGTACTCACTTTTGTGAGATACTGTAAGTTGTTGAGTCCACCCTTCACTTTGGCTGGTGAAAGATATGTGTCCTCGGGATCTGTGCTCGTGCAGTGATTCTACCGTATAAAAACTTCACCAACGGTAATAACCGGAAGGAGATTGCCGCAGATAAGTTAGCGCGTGTGCAAACAGAACATTTCCTGTGCGCCTTCACGTTAAAAGCCTGTTACTAGCCAAACGTGAGTTGACTTTTATTTTGAAGCCGGTAAGAACAGGAAGTTAGCGCTTCACAGCCCTGCAGTGCTCTAGCTAGAAAGGCAACTCATTCAGCTGCAGAGAAGAGTCAACAGTAGTCTAAAAACAAAGTTTGAAATAAGCCACTGAAGAACAACTCCCAACACATTCACAACAACCTATTTAATTTATCCTAAGTTGTACCAATATGTATACTTATTTTTTAATAGGCTATGTTTAATGTTTTAAAGTTTGGTTTTAATTAACAGAAGGACATTTTCTAAAAAAATTTATTATCAATAATATAATAATTAGATGTATATACAAAAAATATATAGATATAGATATTTTTATGGGGAAAAATTATTCTGAATCAGCAAAAAATTGCAGTTAGATTATTTTGTCTAAATTGCAATCAGTGCACCCCTATTCATTTTTCTACAATTATTACCTCACACACTAGGATATAATATTAATTGAGAATCTCAAAGGAGACCAAGATGACTCAAAGGTAATTACAGTGAAATGCAAAGGTTAAGGTTATGCAAGTTTTCGATCATACTTTGTGTGCTACCAAATTTATTTTTGTGCTACTGAATTTTTTTGCTTGCTAGCACCAGTGCTACCACCTAAAAAAATAAGCGTAAAGCCGTGGCTGTAGCCCATCTGTTTCAAGGTTAGACTTGTTTTGCGTTCAGAGATGGTATTCTGCATACCCTGGTTGTAACGAGTGGTTATTTGAGTTACTGTTGCGGTTATTTTCATCCACACAAATGTCGTCTCCTGGATATTTTTCCTTTTTCAGGCCATTGTCTGTAAACCCTAGAGATGGTTGTGCGTGAAAATCCCAGTAGAACCATGTTCAAAGTCACTTAAACCTCCTTTCTTTCCCATTCTGATGCTCAGTTTTAACTTCAATAAGTTGTCCTGTCCAGGTCTACATGCCTGAATTCATTGAGTTTCTGCCATGTGATTGGCTGATGTAGTGTTTTAAGACCCCAATAATGTCACAGGTCCATTTGGCCTGGAATGAGGGTCTATTAAGTGAACATAATACAAGGGTAAACCAATGAATTAGATATAAAAAGGTAGAGCTCACTTTTATATTCCCATTGTAACTGTGTTCAGTGTGCTAGAAGTTATTTCAAGAAATGAAAATTCAAGATTCAAGAAGTTCATTCTTCATATGCACAACAGTTACAGCAGCAGCCATTGGCAATGAAATCCTTACATCCCAGGCTCCTCTCAACAATGAGATATAGAAGAAGAAGAAAAAAACACAAGTGAATAGAGCAACACCTGAGACAAACACTAAAGGTTCAGTAAGCAGAATGGTCAGTTTAGCTAACTTCCTGTCAGAGGTGGGTCGTAACGCGCTACATTTACTCCGTTACAAATACTTGAGTAACTTTTTGAATAAATTGTAATTTTAGGAGTAGTTTTATTGCAACATACTTTTACTTTTACTTGAGTAAATATTTGAAGAAAGAACGGTACTTTTACGCCGTTCCATTTGGCTACGTGACGGTCGTTACCTTATTTTTTTATATATTTTATTTATTACATGCGAGAGCTATTTCTCTCATGATTTCTCTCCCCGGGGACGTCTTCAGCCAACATCTCTATCACGTGACTATTTCAACCAATAAAAACCACATTACAAAAGCTTGCCAATCAAATGCAGCCACTTCAGTCACATGACAAGTGTTGTCATGTTGTCATTGGGCTCAACAATGTCCGCGGACTTTTTTAAAGGCTGCGGTTCCGCACCGATGTTGTGTCCGTGGCCGTGCCATGTATGTTAAACGCATATTTTACCGACTATCTGGGTGAGTCGAGAAAATGGAAGAAACCGCTGATTCCGAGGCGCAATAGCCACACCCCAGGCCTCACATACAGACTCACAAGCTCTCAATTACACTTAAACTCACAAAATAACAACCACACACTCGCAATTACAGAGAAACTGTTCTTCTTTGACACATGTCCTGTTCCCCCTGTAGCCTACTCACTTCGCATGCCCCAATCTGGCTGTGTGAGAGTCTGAGAGTGGTCTCTTTGTTCAGCCACTCTGTAGTTTCATACGTTAAGTGAGTGTGCCAGCAGGTTTTGATGTGTAACGAAGTTTAATTTTGCGTGTTTTATATTTTTGGGACTAAACACAACCTAGATAATTTTCTCAGGGCAAGTGACATATTGTGGGAATTTGTTTTAAAATGTGTATGTGCAAAACAATTGCAACAGTGTTATAAGTGTATTGGTTTTAATTAATATAATTTTGGACAAGCCTAATTTATTATCATTTTATTTGAAGGGTGATGTATTTAATTTGGCAGATAATTTATTTATTATTGTTTGAGTTCAAGGGTTATTCATTTGATTTTTAAATACCTTATTTATTGTTTTATTTAAAATTATGTTATTTAACATATCTTTATTTGAACATTGCTGTTTTATATTATGTTCGTGTCTATTCTGTACCGTTTGTGTTGCTCTGTATATTTCAAAAATAAATCCGGAGTAATTCAGTAGGCCTACTTGTACTCTTGAGTACTTGAGTAGTCTTTTCACTGCATACTTTTTTACTCTTACTCGAGTAATAATTTTTATGAGTACTTTTACTTCTACTTGAGTAATTATAATCTTAAAGTAACTTACTTTTACTTAAGTACATTTTTTGGCTACTCTGCCCACCTCTGCTTCCTGTCACTGACTGCAGTTAGCAGTCCCCTCCCTCGTCCCCACGTCACCACATTAATGCGCTGTGGTCTTCAAGCAGCGAGTTATCTAGCATCCTCTCAGATCTGTAAGTGATAAAACATGATAAAAACCATCAAAACAGACATTGGGAAGGATTTTTACCTGCTCCGCCATTGTAGGCGCATACACATCCACCCATCTGTCGCTCTGCACCGTCATTGAGACGGGTGCCGGTTTGTAGCGTTCTCTCTTCTGATTGGTTATGAGTAGTGGGATCTCTGAAAAGTTTATTTGACGATGCCATGCAGAGCGGTTGACTGAGAGATCAGCTTTGTGAAACGCGCACACTACTGTATATAAGTGATCACTGTATGAATAAAGAGCGATTTAACACTTATATTAACATAAATAAATCGCTTACTTCACCTTTAACAATACAATAGTGCAAGGACACAGTCCAGGTAAAAAAAGTGTAGAGATAATGTGCACCATATAAATATAAAGTAAATTTAGAATGTAAAATAAAATAAAATGTAGACAAACTACTAGGATAAACTCTGCCACATGGATTTACCTGGCATTTACACTACTGTGACCTACACACTTCTGAAACATCCAATCCTGTCTTTTCTAACTGGCTCATGCTTCCCTTATTTGTAGCACTGGGTTGGGAAGTCTTTTTGTAACGAGAGTTCCACCATAAAACAACAGTGACAGTGCATGGTTAGCATAATGATGATAAAAGTGCTACAGTGAAAGCAAAGTGCTATTAAACGAGATTAGAGGGAAAACACAAGTTGAAGTAATATGCACTTTAAAATACCAAACGATCAGCATGATCTGCATTGCTTGACACACACTGTGAAAGTAGGACTGGAAAAAAGGAAAGTGCAGCGAGAGTCACAAAAGGGAGGGACCAAACGTAACGGATGACATGCAGCTGAATGAGACAGAAGCCCTGCGTTCCAAAACCCATAGTTTCTCCTATTTAGTATAGTAAGAAAAAAGATTTAGGATGTCCCAATTATTGTGGTCAGATTTAGCATTCTTAAAAATGATGAACCCCATACTATTAGTTCTGACCCACAATCCAGTGCACACCGGAAGTGACGTCGCATCGATGGAGCCTCCATATGGATATAAAAAGCAAGAGGCAAGATCAAGGTGTAATGTTATGATGAACTAAATAAGTAAAAGTGTGTTCCAATTGTATGCCTTAACAGCTGTAGTATGTAGAATAGAAAAAGGAATGAGTATGCAATTTGGGACACTGGAAGTATGTACTGTATAATGGAAGTAGGAAGAGTCAGACACAGACAGCAGTGCATCCAGACAGACAGGCAGGCAGGCTCATCCAGGCCTGGCATGGCTCGGCATGGCTTGGCTATATCCATGTGGCTCACCCCAAAAGCTCAACAAGTGACACTGAAATGTCATATGTCATTGTGTCACTGCATCAAGTCTTTCCACAATATCTAGTGATGATGAGATTTTTTTTATTTTATTCTACAGTACTTCTTCTTCTTGGTCTTCCAACAGATGCCTTTCCACCGACTTTATTTAAAAAACCTGTAAGGCTGATAAGTTTGTATTATTTTGTTCTACTTTAGAAACACAATGTTGCAACATGGCGGCCTCCGCTCCTATGTAGATAATGAAGGCAGTAAAGGAATCCATTGGCATAGTCTCATGAGGATATGTATTACGCATTACTTATATTTGACCCTATTCACCTGCAGTGTCTCACCTTATATTAGGAATGGGAAAGAGGATGAGGTTGGGGCTAGAAGTAGCCTGGTCCTTCCAGACCATCGTACTTTATTTCATTTGTACAGAAGGTCTGGAATCGCTCAATTGGCAAATGTTAACTCACTTGAAGGCGGGTGTCTGTTGAAATTTAAAACTATTGGATCTGCCCAGTGCCACTCTGGATATGCCAACCAATCGCATAACGTTTGGCCGTGAAGTATGTAATGCGTTGGCTTCTGACTTCAACTGAAACTCATTCTTCTCAGCCACTCCCTCTGTTCGCCGATTGGACCGGCAAAAATCTGGCTGAGGAAACCCACTAATATACCGCGGACCTTGACTGACTACTGTAGGGAAATGAAAATTGAGTGGAAGTAGGTAGGCAGGCGGTGCCAGGCTAGGATAGAAGGATGGGGGCAAAGGAAAGAGAAAAGAATATAAAGCAGATGAACTGGTTGTGGTTGTAAACTTTCTTAGCACTGGTCTGTTTTATTAACAGCCTCTCACCGTTTGAAAATATTTACACATACTGTATAATGTATTGTAATTTTCATTGTCTGTAAGCAGTGTTGAATAACGGACCTTTTGTTATTTTTATTTTTTTTTACAGAAATCAAGCCCGGAAGTGGTGTGTGCAAGCCTGGAACCATTGCTGTGTTTGGTAACGTGGTGTACGGTGGACTGCTCAACGAACACTGTTGGCACTTTGGGGTTCCCCTAGTCACCAGACTGGTACGTGCACTCATTTTTTTAAATAATTTAGCTATTTTACTGTTTTCCTCTTTCTAAGATTCAATCGATCTCAGGAGTTGTCTTTTGACTTCAGCTGCTTGCTTTGTTTTTTTTCTAACATGTGTTACAAGTACGCACACATAGACACACACACACACACACACACACACACTCTTGTACTTCTATCTTCGTGAGGACACTTGACATAATGCATTCCCTGGCCCCTTACCTTAAACTTAACCATCAGAACTAATGGCTTATCTCCAACCCTAACACTAATCCCAATTTAAACCTAACTCATACTTGAATTTTAAAACCTATTGTTAGCCCTTTAAAGTCCCAAACTGAAAACAAGCCAAAATGTCCCCTCTTTCGAAAGATTACCTCACTCCGACGGTTAGAAGATACAACTGGTCCTCACAAAGATGCCTGTGCAAGTGTACACACACACACACACACACACACACACATACTGTATTGTTTGTCATTTTGTAACTACATTTCCAAAGCCAGTTGTTGCACCGATGTTACTCTACTGTAAATAGACCAAAGAGTTAACAAGAGGTGTGGAGGACTTGTACTTACATGGAAACCACAGTGTTATATTGATGAAGGCCAATGTAAATGTATTTTCCTGCATTCAAAATCACATACTCTTATGTATATCATCCTAACATGGCTCCTTGATCTTGCCTCTTGCTTATACAGTATATCCATCTCATCGCTGGTTGTTTTCATACGCAAGTATGGGTATTGGAACGGAGCCTTTGTTCGGTTTTGTTCGCAGTAGTTTGCAAAGTAATCCAAGTGATGTCAAAAGGTCAATCAAATGAATTAAGGTGTTTTTATTAAGTATTGTGAAGCTGTATTAACTGTTGTAGCTGTTGTGTTTAGAAAAAGTACAGTAATACGATAGACAGATTTCTGATCAGTAAAAAGAAGCAGATGATACACAGATATACAGTGGTTATATGATACCTCACAAGTACTAGCTAGGGCACGCACGATGCTCGCTTAAATGTGAATCGCCATTTTTTTCTCCTGAAGAATTGAAATCACAATTATCTCATTTACTGTACAGAAACTTAGACAACCTAAAACATAGGATGTAAAGTTAGAACACATGCTATAAACAAATCAAATACATTTATAAATAAGTACAGTGGTGTATCTAAAGCGTCTTGATTAAAAACACAAGTCAACAGTATTAACATGTTGGGGCTTCACATCCAGATCTAGCCTGGCATTCCCAGACCTGCCACTAGGCGCTGGCAAATTAAATTTGCTGCGCGTAGGGTCAGGATTTCCAGGCTAATCCAGATCCACATTTGGACGTTATTTTACCGTTTGTGTTCTGTGTTGTGTCTCCTGTATGTTTAGTTAGTCTGTAACTTTGTGTTGCTGCTGGTGCCTACGTGAACAGGCAAACCCGTTGCCAGACCTCAGTCTTAAGGGGGGCATATGAAATGCATAGGGGGGCACAATTATTATTAGCCTACAGTACGTATATTTTTAATAGTCCTATACTCTATTCGCGCAGCACGTAATCATCACGTTAAACTAACCAACAGCGGTAGCCTAGCCTATAACATCAGTCCTCATAATTTAAAGCAATAGGCCTACATTACATAGAAGCAATGTTATGAATATCCATAAAACACTTGACTATTCAACATATTAGATGTAGCCTAACACCAGACGCATATCTCAAACATTGCATTTTAAAGCAGTCAACAAAGGGATATGCATTGCCATTACACACACACACACACACACACCAACCCGGTATCACTCCGAGGCGTGTAATAGACACGCATGGACCGGCGTGTCTATTGCACGTCTTGCCTGACCAGGGCGTGTGAGTTACACGCCGTCCCCCGGCCGTCTAAATGAACGGAGGAATAGCAGCAACAGGGGCCGACATGATGTTCTCCCAGCATTTCAATACTATCCAGCTGCAGCCGCGGAGACAAACACCCTGGCGTAGGTGGTTAGGGTTAGGGCAAGGGGACAGGGAGAGGTTAGAATATAGATAGAACATTGACGGAACACCGCGGCGGCCATCTTGACTACGGCGCGTGTAACTCACACGCCCTGGTCAGGCAAGGCGTGTAATAGACACGCCGGTCCATGCGTGTCTATTACACGCCTTACCGTGAGATCGGGTTGCACACACACACACGGTAGCCTACTTTGAGTGGAGGCAGGGCTGTGCTCTCTTCAGTCCCTTCTATCAGTACAGCGGGAGGCGGCGTTTCTCCGAGCTCAACCTCTTCATCAACATATATTTCGGCCTCCGGGTTCAAAGCAGCCAGTGCGCCAATGAGCTCGCTACTACGCTCTCCAAAACGCGCATCCATCTCTCCTTGCACAGCATCAATAACACTGTAAAACACTCTTGAACTCAGTCTTTTCGTCTATTTCACTTTCTGACGGACCAACTGTTTCCTCAACTGCAAATCCGCGTAGGTTCTTATAAATTGTGCGTCTTCTCTTGCTTGGACCGGGTTCGGTCTCCGGCACAGCCTCGATGGCCGTGGCTTGAGGAGCGCAGAGTTCCCACAGTGCAAAACTGTGGCATTACGCAATCAGAAGTGTCACCGCACTGAACAAGTCCATAATTTCGGATTGTAGTCTGTCATGCGGCTCGAAAAGTGACAACAGTTTGACGATCCGATTTGGCAGAGGAGACTGTTGGTGGGCTTTTCAACCGTTACCAAATATCGATTATGATGAACTAGAAATGAAATAGTAAGCTGGCGAAAACTCATCCAGCTTCACTTTCAAAATGCGCGGTAACTGTTGAGCGGCTGCATTGACGTATTACGTAGGCCTACGTAGCCTTACTTTCTTTTCAGTAAGGCCGATAGGCTGTTGCAGTGTAGATAGACTCCCATCAATCAAACAAAATCACACCATTGTTTATTTATATTTTAAATGTTTTGATGATAAAGAATGCAACATTAGTATTTATCAACACAAAATTAGCTACTATGATAGCATAAAATAAAAATGAAAGTCATTTTTTTGAGAGATCTGTGCCCCAAGTGGGGGCGCACAAGCATTCCTGGGGGCGGGCCCGGCCCCCTATGGCCCGCCCATAGCGACGGGTATGTGAACAGGTCTCTCTTGTAAATGAGACCCTGGGTCTCAATGAGATTTTACCTGTATAAATAAAGGTTAATAAAAAAAAATAAAAAAAGGAGGAACACTGGCTATTTACAACATATTTGAAGTTGTATTTGTGAATGAATGCTACATGAATAGCTTGTTTTAATTATTATTGTGTTTATCATTGTCATTGATATAGCAGCTGGAATTGTTCCCAAGCAACAAAGTAAACATTCAGCGTGACTTTAATGCATTGTGGGGATAGCAGTGAGAGAGTCGTCATCATTTACAAATGAGATGGCATAGATCAGTGGTTTTCAAACTGTGGGGCGCGAGTTTATTTAAAAACATTTGGAAATGGGGCTGCCCTCAGTTGCCCATGCACTGTGTATAGTCTATAGCCTATTTCAGTCTTGTCTGTGGAAATAAAGATAGCTGGACAAGAGTTCTTCTGCTTCGTTCCTCTCACTGCATTTAAATGCATTCATTATATTACAGAGAAATATGTCTCGTTAAGTAAAAAGAGCACCAAGTCCAACCCAGAGGACCCTGCATAATATTTTATTTTAAATTAATATTAATATTTTTATGGAAAATTCATGTGTCTTTCTTCAATGGCTTCTAATTCATCCGACCCAGTGTCTCCAAATTATTTGTTCACACAAAATTCCTCAGGTTTAGCCTCTTAATTTTCCTCTCAAAGTGCACCAGATTCATAGCCTGGAAATCCAGACCCTGATATCTTGAACGATAGAGGGTCTGGCCACGATCAATAGTAGTTTCAAACTCAAGGGGCGGCTCCTACTCGTGCATTTCAAATGCCACTGCACGCAGTTGGATAGCACTACAACCAATCAGAGCGATGCACAAGGTGACGTAAGCCCCTTTCGTTTAGCGAACAGCTGTTAAACTGTTAAATTAAACGTTTGCCGTTGTCGGTTGGCAAAACAGAACATTCCACTTACTTGCTAATGAAAGATTTGAGTGCCGTCTTCCAAATCGTTAAGGGTCGAGGCCAAAGCAGTCTCAAACTCACACTCAGGCTCTGGCGCTCATATTAGATAGAACCAATTGAAACCACAGCCAGATTTCTGGTCTTCTTGATAAAGCTTCAACGGAGCATGTCTAGACCAACACGCGCAGCAAATGTAATTTGCCAGCGCCTATTGGCAGGTCTGGAATGCCAGGCTACCAGATTCATGCATTTTACTTAAAAAGGAGAGTCTGGTTCTCCGCTACTATTTTCACCCAGCAGGACATTGGAGGCACTACCGAAAAAAACACTGGGTGTGTGAATGACATTTAACAGTAGTCAATCCTTTGGGCAAGTCTTTCTGCCTATCTTTCTCACTCCGCTGCACACTCAGTCACTACTATCCATGCCTAAAGGAAGCAATATTTCAAAATATGTTTAAAACGTGTAAAATAGGAACAGAGTTGTTTAAAATGTGTCGCTGAAATTTGTTCTCTGAGGGGGGGCTCACTCCCTCACACTTTGTAAACCCCTGGCAAAGATAATACAGTATGAATCAAGATCACAATTTTTCTTTAGGATTAATTGTGCAGCCTTATAGTACTAGCTAAGCTTCCCCAGTCAAGTCACATGCTGCCTCAAGATGTCTGACATGTTTTTGTTGTTGTTTCCACTTCAGGACTGGTCCTATAAATAATGGATGGGTTTTTTAGCATTAACATGAGCTAATGCAATATTAGTGGTATTTCAATTAACTTTGAATTTGTCTGTAATCTCTTCCATGCCACTCGCTGATTGCACATTTCTGTTTCATTGAGCTGCTGATAAATGCTCTGTTTTGATAGATATCAATGTTGATGCGGGCACGGTTTGATCACTCACCCGTGACACACATACACACGCACACACACACGCGCGCAGACGAAGACAGTGGATTTCTGTTCATGGTAAAATAATTGTTGCTTTTTGAATTTTTTGTTATATTGAAATGTTTTAATTTATCACTGTTGGAACTTGAAGCAGTTGTACTATCAAATCTTGGGAGTGGGACCTTCAGATGGTGCACCGGAAACGTGCAATATTTATTTTTTGAGCATTGTAAATATTTAAACTGAGCATACCTATACAGCAGCTGCTACAATCCAAAATGATTATTAGCTACACCTTCATGTTTTATTTACAATAATGCTTTGTGATACACACAAGCACACACACACACACACACACACACACACACACACACACACACACACACACACACACACACACACACACACCAAACACACAGCAGCTGTCCTCTCTCAAGTCTCTCCTCATTGCGTTCAGAACAAATTAAGTGCATTGCAATTGACAAGTCTGGAGAATATGAAATCGCGGATGACTAGTTCTAAAAGTGCAGTGTGTTGGGGTTTCTGCTGAGGCTGACCCGAGCGCAGAACACCATACAAAGAGAATGGATGAAGTTTAAGCCCATGTATTGTAAGCACAGACCAGGGACATACACTGCAGGTGAATAGGGTAACATTTTGAACTTATAGATATCATGATGAAATTGCCAGTTGATTACTTGTATCAATACAAATGCAAATCCGTACATTGCATCTATCTATCTATCTATCTATCTATCTATCTATCTATCTATCTATCTATCTATCTATCTATCTATCTATCTATCTATCTATCTATCTATCTATCTATCTATAAAGCAAGAAACTTCTGTCTCTCTGTGTGTGTGTCTGTGTGTGTGTCTGTGGCTCGCATATCTCTCTGACTGTTAGTCAGATCGGCCTAAGCTTCCAGATATGGCTTGTGCACGGCACAAAGGTGTGCATCCTTGATTGATTGTTAGGTTTTTTGGTCCAAATATGTAGAAGTTATCATATTAATATCATGCTGGCGGCGAATACATGCGCACACTGAAGGCCACAGTAATGACGGGCATGGAGTAGTCTCCGGCTAAACCCCGCCTCCCTCTGATTTGATTGGCCGCTGCGACCAAAGCATGAATTTACCATAGATAGTAAATAATATGGATGTAGCATCCGGGCTGACCTCAGTTATTCACACGGCATCCAATAATCCTGGTTTGTGCCATTTTGTGAGATTTTTACTCCGTCTCACGTCGGGGGGAGGGAGATAGCTGACGTATACCTCCGAGGCAAAGTGAGGGACAACGGGCGGAGAGCTGTCACTCAAGAGATCGCGCCAATACATTTTAACCTCCAAAAGAATAAAAACTAGCGTGGTCCAAAACAATTCACCCCCCTCAGTGTTGTCATGGAGATATGACCTAAACATACAGACTAAAATGGTTTTGTGGACCAGGCTGTAAATAGGTTTAATAAGACTTTGAAAACGGCCTGTCAAACAAGTAAGTCAAAGAAAAATTGCTCGGTCTTGGTACCACCCCCAGTGGCCCTTCCGGTCTACTACAGTTTTGGTCACTTCCTTATTGGATGCTGGTAAAAATCGCTGAGGTTGGGGCTTGGAGTTATCAAACGGGACACACACAGCAGACCGACACAGCCTGGTGTAACTTCCTCATTCAATGCACCCAACTTTCCAAACAAAACAGACATCACCAACTCCTCAAACCTGTCCGCTCTAGTGCTAAAGATCGCACATTACGCTATTTTATAGAGTTAATGTATAGTTAAACACTTCCGCGACAGTTACGCTAATTTCAGTTAGCGTGTCAATAGCGGTTTCCATTTAAACTAGCACGGTCTCGGATAGCTCTGCTACCGGTGAATGTAAACATGATCGCTTACACAGAATGTTTTAAATTCGTTAGAAACTAACACCTAAACGAGCTAAAGACTATGTAAGATGCAAAAATGCCCTTCATTTTGTTTGCAAAGATAAATGCTGCTGCCTTCAAGCTGCAATTACCAATGAAAAACATTTTTCACCTGCTTTGGCCATGAAGAATAGAGGATTATATGGGGCAACAATTATTAAAGAAAGAACATAAGTCACATTGACGAGCGATGCCATTTCAATGACTGTGTGACACTGCCTATGCGTAGGCTACATCTGTTTGTATGTCCCACTTTGATAGACGGGTTACATTTAAGCATGCATAAACTACTGCTTCTTACGGGCAGTGCACTAGTGTTTTTAAAAAGTAAATATGTAGATGTTGGATAAAGTCAGAGTCAAAATATTATTTCATTTTTTCACAGCATATCAGTGTCCAAGGTTTTAACACAGCAGACTTTGGATACAGCCTTCTTTTACAGGAAAGTTTCTCATAAATCAGACAATTACCCACACATGAACAAATCCTTCAGTAATAACCTTCAGAATAGTGCTAAGAATTATTATGGAAAGTTAAGGTGATGTAATTGCTTTAGACGATGAGATTTGTGGTTCAGATTATTTGAAGAAAAAAAAATAATAATAATGTCCGTTAAAGATGGTTGTATAGGAGAAATATAGAGACGCAAACAGACAAGGTTTAGTCAAATAAACACCTGAATGTAAATGTGGACCTTTCATACTAGTATGAAAGCAGAACCCATTGTTTCAGCCTCTCCCTTCATATTACATTTGTTTGTATTTTAACATGTCTCTTTAGACCCCTTCACTATAGCCAGAGGTGGAAAGAGTACAAAAATATTCTACTCAAGTAAAAGTATGATTACTTGGATGAAATTTTACTTAAGTAAAAGTAAAAGTACTGGTCTAAAAATCTACTGAAGTAAAAGTAAAAAAGTAGCTGATTTAAAATGTACTTAAAGAACAAGTTACTAGTTACTTTTTAACAGCGGGAGGGGGCAGGGGTCTCTTCAGTGTAGGGCATTATATATATAGACAAACTAGTTTTGTTTAATTAATGCAACACTTTTACAAATTAAAGTGCACAAATTAAACAAATCATGTCACCACACATGTATGGATGTATACTGTGTCATTATACTTTAGATAAGCAAATATGAAGCAAATAGTCTGTTAATGTGGGAATTTAACCGGTCTACAGACCTAAACAGACTGCAGCTGCAGTTCTAATAATGTAATTGTGTATAATTGATCTAAACCATGGACATTGCAAGGTTAGGCTGCTCGATTTTGACAAATCATAATCATGATTGACATTGTGTAACCACAATTATTATAGACAATTATTCATTGATTTAGGAACTGCAACATGCACTTATTTAACATTTGAAACCATGACTTTAAACATAGCCTATCCTAATTGAACTGAAAACAAGGAAAATGCAATTAATAATAATAATAATTTTTAATAATTAAATTAAATAAGTGTCAAAATCAAAATAAACCGTTGCAAATGTTGTTGATAGGGCACGTCTTTTGCTAGCAGGAATGTGAGGGCATATTTTATTTATATCTCATGGAGCTGGCTGGATAAACAAGTTGCATTGTAGGCTACAGTGTTCTTAACTGATGACTGTTGTGGTGGCAAGAGTCAAGGAGCTTTAAACTTCCTGTGTTTTTTATTCCTTTATTGCTTGGTCATAGACCACTAGGATTCAACTTAAAGTGAGTAAACTAATTGGTTGTGATGTTTTGAGGTGCAGCTGGTTCGCATATGCCATTTTTCTCTCTCTCGCACGGTCGCGCATGTCACCTGACTCGCGTGTCCGCGGGTAACATATCTTGCACATTGTTTTAGTCTATTAGTTTTACCTTTCTTCTCGACCAAAGGCTGCCTTTCTGTCGTCTTCTGGAAGTTTTTCAAAGCTCCCGGCAACACGCACTGTCTCCATCCTACTCTGCACTGTTAAACTGAAAGCTTAAAGAGGACCTATTATACTACTTTTCTGGTCTTAATTTCTTGTTTTACACTGCTATAGAGCAACCTGACACGAATCACATCACAAAAAACTATGTAGATTTTCGGGAAGCTCTTTCTCTTATTTTGGCGATCCAGCACGTTCTGTCAACACTTGAGTGTGTGTGCTTCGGCTCCCTCCGCCTGTGCTTCGGCAATCTCCGCTCCCCTCCCCCCTTCTGCAAACCCCACTCCGTTGTGATTGGTTACCTTCCTTCTGGAACACTTTCAGTGGCGGGAAGCACGAGCATGGACCTATAAGGGCGCGAGGCAGACGCGAACAGGGAAGTGACAGCATTACCATACATGGAAACATCCGCGTGGTGACGTCACAAAGTTTTATGCGACGTCACAAATTATGAAAGGCTAGACCGCTTTGAACACGTAACTTCTCGACTGTGTTTAGTGGTCTGCGCAGACACCCCAGACGGTCAGCAGGGAATACGTCGAAATGCATGTAAGTCATTATTTGATAATTTAGTATGGTTAAGCATGACTATGAATCATCATAACAACGTTTATAGGTCATAAAAGTCAAAAAGCATCATAGGTCCTCTTTAACTATCAGGTGAGGGAGGGGCCGATCGCATGGCTGGATGAAAGGTTTGCTGCTTTTAAAAGCCTTCACGTCTTCACGTGCAGTACAATGATAGTTTAACTAGGATTATTTTGTTTTAATGATAGAGGGAAGCAATGTTTGTTGTTATCATGTAGTCGCAATGTGTTCTCTCCTCCTGTCGATCATTCTCTGTGTTAGTTTCCGGTATTGTGCCGTAAAAATAAAAGCCCCCCGCGATATTTCTTTTCTTTTCTCTCCTTTCCCTATCTATTTTTTTACTCAGTAACGCAGGTGATATAAAATGTAGCGAAGTACAATACTTCACAATACACATACTCAAAGTAAAAGTAAAAGTATAGGTTTTAAAAATCACTTAAAAAATTACAAGTACACAAAAAACTACTCAATTACAGGAACGCGAGTAAATGTAATTCGCTACTTTACACCCCTGACTATAGCAGTGGCACGTAATCACTGGGGAACCCCTTTAATAAATACAAGCACAATATTATATATTCATTTATACAGCAGTTGGTTCTGAGCGAGTGATTTGATTGGACGAGAAACCTTCTGAGCGTTCTGAAGGAGTGCTGATATTAGCGAACAATATCACTTGGGACTGTTCACCAAACTGTAGACCAACTGTCAAAATCACTCCGCGGCTCACTGATGAGCCGGAGCTTCACTTGTGTGTTATCTGTGTGTGTGTGACTCAGGTTGACTGTGGCGAGTCTCTCCCCTGTGAGAGGGCATCGCTGCCACACACAGACACACAGACAGAGACAGTGTGCGGTAGTCGCTCACACTCACGTTACTGAAGACAGCAATAGTGTGTGGAGATAAACTCAGGCTGCTGAATAATACGAGCGCAGCATAGCTTTAGCCTAGCCTAGCTTTCCCACCTCATTGTATAACGTTACTTCCCCCGGGCTGAAATACACTCATAAACTCTGGGAAATGAAGCGTGAGGGTTTGGATTGGGCAGCGGACCTTATTACCAACTAGATTAAGATCCGCCGTTCCGTTTCTTTGGTGATTTTTACGGGACATCGGGCCGCCGTGGTTAATGTGACCAGAGTAAACAAAGCAAGACGAGCTCACTCGCGTAAAGTTGTTGCTTAGCAACGCGCTCCGCTCTGACTGCTGTTGTCGAACTATTTGTGTTGGCGGAAGCAAATACATTCTTAAATGATTAAAGATAACATTTTAAAGTTAACTTGTGAATTTCAGTTGTAAAACTGCTGTATAAAAGCAATAGCACACTCGAGGTCGCATGTTGTCGCTCTATATCAGCACTGCTGTGTTTCTCTTCGGCACTCGGCCTGCGGCCTCGTACCTACGACCGAATCACAGCAGTGCTGATATAGAGCTACAACATGCTCCCTCTCGTGTGCTATTGCTTAATTAACCCACTGACACTCTCCCACAAGAGGCACATAATTAATGTGATGTTGAGCTAATTAAAAACAAACAAGACAGACCCAGAAATTATGACAAGACAACACGGCCCTACAAGCTTAGGGAAGAGGTGTGTGAATGAAATGTAGTATCACAACATACCTGTGTATTCGTATCACATTATCTATTTGGTGTACTATCATTATTTTGAAAAGCACCAAAACAATTCCAAAACAAACACATACACCCTTGGCTGACACATTCTATAAAAAACAACCTTGACCATTGAGCTGACAGATTCTTTAACTAGAAAACAAATGCTTCTTAGAATAGATACAACCCAATAATGTAGTATACAGGTCCTTCTCATATAATTAGCATATTGTGATAAAGTTCAATATTTTCTGTAATGTACTGATAAACATTGACTTTCATATATTTTAGATTCATTACACACAACTGAAGTAGTTCAAGCCTTTTATTGTTTTAATATTGATGATTTTGGCAAAAAAGTAAAGAAAAACCAAAAATCCCTATCTCAAAAAATTAGCATATTTCATCCGACCAATAAAAGAAAAGTGTTTTTAATACAAAAAAGTCAACCTTCAAATAATTATGTGCAGTTATGCACTCAATACTTGGTCAGGAATCCTTTCGCAGAAATGACTGCTTCAATGTGGCGTGGCATGGAGGCAATCAGCCTGTGGCACTGCTGAGGTGTTATAGAGGCCCAGGATGCTTCGATAGCGGCCTTAAGCTCATCCACAGTGTTGGGTCTGGTGTCTCTCAACTTCCTCTTCACAATATCCCACAGATTCTCTATGGGGTTCAGGTCAGGAGAGTTGGCAGGCCAATTGAGCACAGTAATACCATGGTCAGTAAACCATTTACCAGTGGTTTTGGCACTGTGAGCAGGTGCCAGGTCTTGTTGAAAAATGAAATCTTCATCTCCATAAAACTTTTCAGCAGATGGAAGCATGAAGTGCTCCAAAATCTCCTGATAGCTAGCTGCATTGACCCTGCCTTTGATAAAACACAGTGGACCAACACCAGCAGCTGACATGGCACCCCAGACCATCACTGACTGTGGGTACTTGACACTGGACTTCAGGCATTTTGGCATTTCCTTCTCCCCAGTCTTCCTCCAGACTCTGGCACCTTGATTTCCGAATGACATGCAAAATTTGCTTTCATCCGAAAAAAGTACTTTAGACCACTGAGCAACAGTCCAGTGCTGCTTCTCTGTAGCCCAGGTCAGGCGCTTCTGCCGCTGTTTCTAGTTCAAAAGTGGCTTGACCTGGGGAATGCGGCACCTGTAGCCCATTTCCTGCACACGCCTGTGCACGGTGGCTCTGGATGTTTCTACTCCAGACTCAGTCCACTGCTTCCGCAGGTGCCCCAAGGTCTGGATTCGGCCCTTCTCCACAATCCTCCTCAGGGTCCGGTCACCTCTTCTGGTTGTGCAGCGTTTTCTGCCACACTTTTTCCTTCCCACAGACTTCCCACTGAGGTGCCTTGATACAGCACTCTGGGAACAGCATATTCGCTCAGAAATTTCTTTCTGTGTCTTACCGTCTTGCTTGAGGGTGTCAATGATGGCCTTCTGGACAGCAGTCAGGTCGGCGGTCTTACCCATGATTGCGGTTTTGAGTAATGAACCAGGCTGGGAGTTTTTAAAAGCCTCAGGAATCTTTTGCAGGTGTTTAGAGTTAATTAGTTGATTCAGATGATTAGGTTAAGAGCTTGTTTAGAGTACCTTTTCATGATATGCTAATTTTTTGAGATAGGAATTTGGGGTTTTCATGAGCTGTATGCCAAAATCATCAGTATTAAAACAACAAAAGACCTGAAATATTTCAGTTGGTGTGCAATGAATCTAAAATATATGAAAGTTCAATTATTATCATTACATTATGGAAAATAATCAACTTTATCACAATATGCTAATTATATGAGAAGGACCTGTACTTACTTAAGCCTGTCATGCTTAGAAATGCCAGCATCAGCCAGTGTATTCTCTTTTCATTTATATGACGTGGGTGGTAGCAGCAATCAAATTATTTAAAAAAAATGTTACGCAGGCTGACTCTCCAAAGCTCTTGCATCAACCTTTCTATGGATAATGCTGTCACTTTGTTTTGGGCTTGGGTAATCTTTTTTTTTATTTATTTTTTTTCATAAACGATTTTTATTGGATTTTTTAAAATATTTAAACAAACAAACAATCACAACCCCCACCCACCCCACACAATCCTTGGAAAAAAAACATAAAAAAAAAAATTAAAAAAAATAATGAAAAAAAAATTAGAAAAAGTACAAGATAGATATAACAAATACAGACATTACTAACACATGGGGAGAGACCTAAGCTTATTGGGCTTGGGTAAGCTTTTAAAATGACAATGTACAGGGGGCTTCAATAATTCTTTCTGTATGGTCTCCTTTGTGCTTTTCAAACAAAACTTGTTCTTTTCCATGTATCCAAGCAGAGCCAGTATTGTCCCCCAGTTATTCCCAGCTAGAGAACAAAAAATACAGACTAGGGAAATGGCAATATAATAATACATACTACTTTTATTTTTTGATATAGTGCTCTTCAAGGTACTCAAAGACACTTCACTTAACAATGAAATGAGTACACAAGCAACTTAAAAAACTGTTGTAGCAATAAAACCAACACACTATAAACAAAAGCAAAGACAAGTATATTCAAAGCAAGTGAAACATTGAAATCACGCATATAAAAGCAGGTGTAATGTATGTAAAATAAATATGTAATCTTAATATGTAATGTAGATATGATACAAATGTAATATTAGCATTGGCTGAAGAGGTGTGTTTTTGATTAGTGATTTGAATGTGTCCAGGTCTGTGAAGTCTCCAATGTGTATGGCTAGGGAGTTCTCCAGAGGGTATAATTTGTGCCCACAAACAACACACAAATAGGACACCTGTTATTTAGATGCGAGACACTCCAGCACAAATGCACAATAAAGCTGTCTGTTGGAGGGGAGAGAGTAAACAGTGGTGGTAGCCAAAACACAGCCTGCTGAATTTCTCCAGGTGAGAGATGGCTTGGAGTGTGCCTGGCTGCTAGACAGAGAGTCAATGACAGCAGGGCCTTGGAGGGGAGGTGAGCTGGCAAACAACTGATGGAGGGTCTGCTCCTGTTGGCACCACTCAATTTAAAGCCAGTCTGTATGAGCATTCACAGTGAGGAGGAGGGCTCTTATGACGTAAGCAATATATTTATGTTACTATACATGTTAAATCGCTCTTTATTCATACAGTGATCACTTATATAGTGTGCGCGTTTCATAACGCCGATCTCTCAGTCACCCGCTCTGCATGTAATTGGCAATCCCACAACTGATATCCAATCAGAAGGGAGAACGCTACAAACCGGCACCCGTCTCACTGCCGCTGCACGCGCAGAGAGCAACAGAGGGGTGAATGTTTATGCGCCTACAATGGCGGAGCAGGGTTTTATCACACTTATGGATCTGAAATGATGCTAGATAACTCGCTGCTTGAAGACCGCAGTGCATTAATGTGGTGACGTGGGGTCGAGGGAGGGGACAGCTAACTGCAGTCACTGACAGGAAGTTAGCTAAACTGACCATTCCGCTTTCTGAACCTATAAGTGCAGGTTTTCAAAGATGCTCACAAATTCTTGAGATTTTTTCTATGACAGATTTAAACCATTTTTTACTCATCATTACTATGTTGCATTTCAATCTGGAAGTAAAACTGTTTATTACATTGTTATCCAATGTTTAAAAGTATGCTGATATAGTATGCTGCAGATGCTTAACAACTTTCCTTGATGAAAGTCATTTAAATAGAGACTGGGTAAACTGAGGAGCAAAACCTGAGTAAACGATGTAATGATTTATTTATTCATTTATTGGTTTAGTTCAGGGACATTGCACACTAATCAACATTCAAAATGTAAGTGAGCCAGAGTTAGCCTAAGAGGCTAGTTTTCATCTGTTGTCCCCTGCCCGATATTTAAAAGGCAACCTAAAATTACAGAAAGAAAATGCATGTATAAACAAAGATGAAATGTCTGTACAACCCCTGATGATAGTCAACCCCCCCCAACTACACTTTCGAGAGTGAGGCCAGAGCTCATAGGAAAGGTGGTGGAGTTGCTATTTTATTTAATGAATCTTTAACATGCAAAAAGATGTTTTATGGAAACTTTGTTTCATTTGAATATGTGGCTCTCAAGTTAAATTCAGCCTCTCAAGCTATTGTTATTAATATCTACAGGCCACCTAAATACTGTGCAAACTTTTTTGATGACCTTACTGGACTACTGTCTGTAATCTGTATGGAGTTTGACTGTTTATTGATTGTTGGGGATTTTAATATACATGTGGACAAACCCGAGGACAGAAGTGCTAAAGAACTATGCTATGTACTGGAAAATTTTGGACTCTCCCAACACGTAAACCAGCCTACACATAACAAAGGTCACACCCTGGACTTATTAATTTCAAAGGGCCTGGACATTTCAAACCTTTTAGTGTCTGATGTGGGTCTCTCCGACCATTCATGTTTGTTTTTTGGGAGTACAATATCTTTGAACACAACTGCAAAAACAAAGGTTATCAAAAAACGGTATATTACTGAAAACACGAGTGAACAATTTATCCAGGCATTTTCTCTGTCCCCGCTCCTCCCCTGTATCTCAGTTAATGAGCTTGTATGTAACTTCAACTCAAAAATTACAAATGTTATCGATGCTATTGCACCCACCAAGGTGAAAATCATCTCTGGTAAAAAAAGGTCCCCCTGGAGAAATACCCCTCAGGTCAGAATTGAAAAAAGAGAGTGCCGTAAAGCAGAACGCAGGTGGCGAAAAACAAATCTAAATGTTCACTATAACATCTTCAAAGAGAAACTACGCACGTTTAATCTAGAACTAAGAAATGCAAGACAGTCTTTCTTCTCTGACATCATCACCAAAAACAGCAACAATGCACATGCCCTGTTTGCTGCTGTTGACAGGCTAACAAACCCTCCTGTGTCAGTAGCGTCTGAGCATCTTTCCACGAGGGCCTGCAATGAATTTGCCTCCTTCTTTACTGAGAAAATTCATAAAATAAGACAAGCTGTCACTGCATCAATACCAGGTTCAAGATATGTTTTATCTCTGTACCCATTTAAAACAAATTCAGATGCCATGACAGAGTTTTTTCTGATAAACAAGAAAAACCTGGATGACATTATACAACACCTGAACTCCTCCTCCTGTTGCCTTGACATTCTGCCCACAGGCTTCTTTAAAACTGTTTTTAGCTGTATGGCCTCAGATGTCCTAGAAATTGTCAATATGTCCCTTCGCACTGGTGTATTCCCACAGGCCCTGAAAACAGCTGTCATCAAGCCACTCCTAAAAAAGAAAAATCTAGATACATCACTCATGAACAATTATAGGCCGATATCCAACCTACCATTTTTAAGCAAGATCATTGAAAAAGCTGTTCATCATCAGCTAAATAACTACTTAGCAATGAATAACTGCTTTGATGTCTTTCAGTCAGGTTTTCGACAACACCACAGCACTGAGACTGCTCTGGTTAAGGTCCTCAATGATATCCACTTAAACACAGACAGTGGCAAAAGCTCTGTATTAGTTTTATTGGATCTCAGTGCTGCGTTCGACACAGTTGACCACAGCATATTGCTAGATCGACTTGCAAACTGGGTTGGACTTTCTGGAACTGTGCTAAACTGGTTTGAATCATACTTAAAGGAAAGAGACTACTATGTGTCAATAGGCAATTTCACATCCGAGCGAACAAATATTACATGCGGGGTCCCCCAAGGTTCCATTCTTGGGCCTCTTCTGTTTAACATATACATGCTACCGCTAGCTCAGATTATGAACAAAAACAAATTATGCTACCATAATTATGCAGACGACACACAAATTTACATAACCATATCACCAGGAGACTATGGTCCGATTCAAGCACTAAGTAAATGCATTGAACAAATCAATGACTGGATGTGCCAAAACTTTCTTCAATTAAACAGCGACAAAACTGAAGTAATTGTCTTTGGTGCCAGGGATGAACAATCAAAAGTCAGCGCACAGCTTAAATCTGTTATGTTAGAAAGCACACACCAAGCTAGAAATCTTGGAGTAGTGATAGATTCCGACTTGAATTTCAAAAAACACATTAAATCAATTACTAAGTCAGCCTACTACCACCTTAAAAATATATCGAGAATTAAAGGGCTAATATCTCAGCAGGACTTAGAAAAACTTGTCCATGCATTTATTTTTAGTAGACTTGACTACTGTAATAGTGTCTTTGCAGGCCTTCCTAAAAAATCAATCAGACAGCTTCAGCTAATTCAGAACGCTGCTGCTCGAGTCCTCACTAGGACCAAAAAAGTAGATCACATTACCCCAGTTCTTAGGTCTTTACACTGGCTTCCTGTCACTCAAAGAATTGATTTTAAAATATCGATGATGGTCTACAAAGCCTTAAATGGTTTAGGGCCAAAATACATTACTGATCTGCTGATACGTTATGAGCCGCCCAGAGCCCTTAGGTCGTCTGGGACAGGTCTTTTAAAAGTCCCCAGAGCTAGGACTAAACAGGGAGAGGCGGCATTCAGCGTTTATGCGCCCAATGTCTGGAACGGACTGCCAGAGAGTCTGAGGTCCGCTGAGACTCTCAGCTCTTTTAAATCGGGTCTCAAAACGTTCTTGTTTCCCTTTTAACCTGTAATTTTTTTTTTTTTTTTTTTTTTTTTTTTTTTTTTTTTTTTTTTTTGGTCAAATGTTTTAATTCTTTTATTTAAATGTTGTATTTTTATCCATGTTTTAAATTTGTTCATTTTTTTTTTTTTTTTTTTTTTTTTTTTTTGTATTTGTATTCTTTATTTGATTTTAACCCTGTGAAGCACCTTGAGTGGCCCTGTGCCTGAAATGTGCTCTATAAATAAAATTGCCTTGCCTTGCCTACAATTTCCTTCAATGACATTCTCTCTGGTTCTGTCACATATGGAAATTGTCCTCACAAATTGAATTCACATCTATTGTAGGATTTTAAGTCAGTATTCCGTGTGTGTCTAGATATTCTAAAGTTCAGTTACAAGCACAGTTCAGTTTAGTTCAACCTTCTGACTGAGATTTTGTTTTGCCTCTTCAGAGTAGTTGGCGGTTTATCTGTGGAGTCTCGACAGATGAATTTAAAGATATTTCTAGAATACATTTTCTTGGGCGGAGGGGGGGATCATATATCTGTTGAATTTGTTCAAATGTTAGCATATCTCCATCATTAAAATCCCCCTCTCTTCACACATCTTCAATCCTCCCACCTGAAAAGGCTGGAATAAAAATCAATGTTATAGTATATCGGAAGCCATGAAAGTTGTTGAATGACCTTCCAGCTTTCTCATTACGTGCAGACTTCTTTCTAATTATGATATTATTAGCCGAGACTCTTTGTTTCTCAATAAGTCTGGGGGAAAATAAAAAGGCTTGAGTGTCTATCGCTGTGTTATATGAATCTAGAAATAGTGCTTCTGATTTTGGGTCATTATTCATCCACTCCCGCTACAGTATGTGTGCTGTGCAAGCCAGCATGTAGAATAATATTTGGGAAAAAGCTAACCCTCAATTCTCCACAGAAATGTGCAACTTATCCGTTTTTTTCTTTGTGGTTTCCTTTTATTCCAAATACACATACTGAACCTGGTGTGGTAATGTTTGTATTATTAAGAAGAATAGAGATGATTAGAAATTGTAAAGTAATTCTGTATACTATTAATTGTATATAAGGCAATCTTAGCCAGCATAGACAGTGGAAAAGGTATCCATCTTTCTCCATCATCAGGAATGTTTTAGAGGAGGCTCAACATTGGCATGTACAGTCAAGCCCAAACTTAAAGTGACTTTTATTCAAGCAGCAAGTGTTTTCTTGATTGGAATTAACACAGGCTTCTCCCAGAAGATAATAAGACCATGTACAAGAGGCATCATTGTGGGAAAAAAATTTTTTTCAGCTTTTATTTACATTTGAACAAAAAGTGGCATGTCCAAAATTATTCATTCCCTTCTCAATAATCAATAGAAAAGCTGCTGGTTTAATAAAAGTAACTTTAATTCAAAATTTGCCAGGGGTATGAATACTTTCGGGCATGACTGTACATGGTATAGTGATGGAGATTGATCAAGATTCCCTTGATATGTAAAAACCTTTCGGTGAACATTTGAAGAGAAGAGATGAGCTGAACAATATTCCCAAATGGCATGACATCAGATTTAAGATAAAATAATAATTGTACACCCAATTCACTTAAGCAACGTATTATTTATCTCCAGAACACCTCCATTTTTTGGGTTAGTAACAAAAAGCAAAAATATTGTCGGCATATGCAGCGATTCTGTGATTTTGTATCTGATCTGATAGGTGGACTGTTCTTTATGCCTGGTGCAAGGGGCTCTATATCTCTTGCAATCAGCGGTAGGGATAATGGGCACCCCCCTGCATGGTTCCCCCTGCCTAAGGGGAAATAGAAAGGAGGATTGGCCATTGATCTACACAGTAGCAAGTGGTCTGTTGTATAATAACTTGGGCCAACTTGCACAACACAAATCTTCAAGCCCTCAAAATGCTTAGAGTGGAAAAACAGAAAATCCCACTATCAAAGGCCATTTCTGCATCTAGACTCCTCACCATACCAGCCATTCTATGCCAACTTCATAACTGAATTACCTTTGACAGCCATCTTGTATTGTTACAATCCCTGCGTTCCAAATCACATACTTTTTATTTTTACTACACTACATACTAAAGTACAGAAGAGTTTAAGGGCCACAGGAGAGAGAAAAAAATCAGATAAGGAAGATTTTCTTTCATTATGTCGAGAAATGTCAAGAATAAAGACGAATGCTCCAAAATTACATTAGAGTTAGTGGGGCATTTATGTATTTTTAGCATAATGCAATTGACGTGCATGTATTGGGACATCCTAAATCTTTTTCTGGCATACTAAATTGTAGGGAAGTATGGGAATTGGAACGCAGGGTCTAACTCCTACACCTGGAGAACCCTACCTGACCACTATTGATAAGGGAGGGGAGAGCCTTCTCAAAGCCCTGCACCAGAAACTTTATATATGGTCTTAAGTGTTTTGAATCATATCTGTCAACATTGGGATTTGAAAATAAGGGAAATGTCTCAGAAGTCTCACTGAGCCAGTCCCATTTGAGCTTCAGATGTTCTTGCTCCTTCAGATGGGTTTCCTGTAGGGCTGGATACCTCCACTTCTCTGGGAGAGGTGAAGATAGTTTTTCTCTCTGTAAAAAGGTAATTAATGCCTGCCCCGTACAGAGCTTTATTCTGGGATTATTCACACCATTTGATACTTAGAATATCTTGAATTGTTTGCTACTCACCACTGCCATACTAATTATCCAAAGCCATTGTCCAACACAGAAAATATGAAACACCAACTGGACTGGAGTGCATTGTGAACATGCATCAACAAAGTGGCCATTTTTTTCACACTTGACTTATTACAAACATCATTACCAGTTCCTTCATAAAGTTAAACTAAGGCCTTTCAACTGAAGAACAAGCAAAGAGCAAGATCAAACCTTTTTCTTCAGGGTTGGTGATCCTTGCACTATAGGAAGCATACTGTATATTCTCCTTGGCTGGCACTGTCCGTTGAAGCAGCATTGACTGGCAATGTGAGATTGATTTTGTACATAGAATGATGATAATATAAATAGTATACGCTATTCTTCAGGATATAATTGCTGATGGCAGTAACATATTGATTTCGCATCAGTTTTGTCCCAGTTCAGAAATCTCTTAGCTCAAGCTTAGCAAAATGCTCCATTCATTTTTTGTGAACCTCAATCGTCTACAAAAGTAACCACAATGGATTGCACATGAACACAACATTGGGTTAAGAAGTGGATCCTCGCTCTAATGTGTGGAATGTCTGAGTTGTATTAGCTCTACCCATCACCTCTTGACAACCAGTCAAGCTGTAAAATCCAACTATCGTGGCATGAGAGATCCTCTGCACCCTTTCCAACTTAACACAGCCCAGCTTTGGCGTCCAGCTGTAGGGGCTTGGGATTCCAAACGTATGTGCAGCCTCTCTCCTGTTTGCCTAGTGAGTCTCTGTTATTTTTTCAAAATCCCTAAAAATTCCTGTTAATTAGTTTGCTGCATTTTTTATTTTTTTGCAGAGTAAGCAAGTGCCGTTCAGCATCTGCTAATGAGGTCGATGTTTGAAAATGCAGCATTTACCTCCGTGTTTAGCTGCATATAAACATGTTTATTGCCTGTATTAATAATTAAATTATAATAAGCTAGTATATATCTATGAGCAGTACTTTTAGCAAAAGTCTTTAAAGGTGTTTTTTTTTCTAAGGGTGGAATTGACCAAAGCCAATATTTTGGAATCAAAATCACCATGTTGTTGTGTGTTTAGTGAAAACTGCAAATTATGATGTTATGTTGTTAGAAAATCTGGTCAGTGGATTTTGAGGTGGCTTACCAACAGTGTTGAACTTTTATGGTGATAATGAAAAGTTCAACTTGATGGGTAAGTTATTCTTTTGAAAGAAGTTAAAACTAAAAAATATATTAATGATAAATAAATCATTAACTGATGCTTTATAAATGAGTTATAATAAAAAGCCATTAATCAGTATACACTTGGTGGGTTGGCTTGGTTTTATATAAACCGTGAAGCAGCCTGAAGTCCACTCAATCACCCTGAGTATGGATGGATGTACACTTCATGGGGAAATGTCATTGGAAAAAACATTCTACAGCATTCACGCTTTCTACACAATGTTCATACTGCACATCCCTGTTGACTGACCTGATGTTGCTTCCTTCCTCCTAGTCTCCTAGTTTTTTTTTTTTTGCATTTTAGCTCACTCACATCCGAGTCTGGTCTAACTTATTCATGACCCCCAGACCTGAAATAGCATGACGCCCACATTTGATAGGAAAATGTTCTCTTTTTGAACTAGTTGTTACTAGGGGAAAAAAAAGAGAGAGAGAGAAGCCAGCCGGTCTCTGAGTTCGTTCCTGAGTCTTCTCAGAAGGAAAGGAAGTAAAGCAAGAGAGCGAGAGAGGGAGGCTTGCATACACCAGGCCATGCATACATGTATGTAAATGGCCTCATTTGAAGTCTTAAAAAAACCAATTTCAGCACAAAATGGTTGCAGATGAATTGGTATCCAAAATCTAATTTAACTACAAATTAGATCATTACTTTTTTTTTTTTTTGGGGGGGGGATGTTAACATGTCAAAGTTGAGATGTTTGCCATACATTCCACTCCTCTCTATCATGAGGAAGGGTGTTGGGGAACAGAGTTGTCCACTTGGTTTGTGTTGTAAATCAACCAAGCTCTTGTGCTTTGAATCAAATTAGTAGAGACCAGCCCAGTTGTTGACACTGTTGTTGAGGCGATGGTCTTGTTGGTTTCTAATAATTATTTCCAATGTTTGAAATGAATGTGGTTGTGTTTTATTGATGATACAATGGTGCATATAACCTTCCATAAACTTGAATGAAGTAAGAAACCTTACCACTCTGAACGTTTTTGATGCAGCCTTGATATGGAATGTATTCCCCCAATGCACATTTTAAAACAAGTTCTTCAGGAAGACTTGAAAAAGAGCTAATGTGCATAAATCTCCATGAACCTTCCCTGTAGACATCAGCATCAGCCCTCGAACATGTATAGATTATATATTCTGACTATCATTTGCAGTGAGGAAGCAAGTATCCTGATTTCTAATTACAGTATGCATTGATTTTGATTTGATTTAAATTCAATTTTAAAGCCCTTAATGTAATTACTGCAAACATAGCCTATGCTGGCCCATGAGTTTCATAGATATGAATCTCTTTTTTTGACTGTTTGCGACAAGTTCGAGATACAAAATTTAGAGAAAATATGCAAATTAGCGTACATTTTCACTTGCAGTCTCACTGAGTTGGTACTTATGACACGTTTGCGAATGTCCTGGCCAAAACTTGCCGGGAGCTCGCATTTATGTCTTGCGAACGTCTGGCGAGCGTCGCACGAATGGAATGTCAGTCTCATGTGTGTCTCTAATCAGTCGCAATTTAGTTTCATATGTCGCCAGACCCTCGCAAAGTTGTCTGTTCTGACTCGCGGAGACTTAATTGAGAAGGGTTTGCAATACGTGCGACACACCTGCGACCTCTCTGAGACTATTTTGAGAGAACCCTTGTTGCACACATTTTTTGAACATGTTCAAAATTCAAGCGACAGGACTGCGAGGCTCTGCGGCTCTTATGTATGTTTTTATCGCAGCATAGTAGCAAATGTTTGCAGGTCCTGACACAAGTCCGGCCAGGGTTTGGGAACCACTCCGCTGTTGAGTATTTTGGGTATCTACGTAAAACATAATTCAGTGTTTGTGTTCAAGTTAATACATGAACCCAGTGCTACAGTCATGTATTTTTAATATTCTTTGAAAAAATTAAAAAAAACACATTCTTAACACAGACAGCAAACTGTTTTCAACGCGACCCATTCATGTTTTTTCTTAGCCTGGCATGACGGGAGAAGTGTTAAGTTTAATTCAATTGATGGATCTCACTTTATTTTAAATGTCAACTTGGATTGTGTCTCTCTTGTGATAAACATTTGACTTCTAGGGAGGTATGATATTTATGATCATCCCTAATACCAGTGATAGTTTACCTTTTTTTCATTCTCAGCTCTGGAAAAAAAAAGACATTCTTAATTCAATTGTAGTGTGACACTGGCACACACACACACAAACACACACACACAGCGACATAGGAGTGGCCCACTGTTCCGTGTGTGTGTGTGTGTGTGTGTGTGTGTGTGTGTGTGTTTGTGTGTGTGCAGTGCAGTGCAGCATTTCAGGCAGTGAAGGGGTTAAGGTGGCAGCTTGCCTCTGTGGTGTATTGACTGTACTGGTGGTGGGGGTGGGGGGTAAATGTGCTGAGGCAGGCTACAACATCCAACCCTCACCCACCTCTTCTCTCCTCTTTTTCTGCCTCTTTTCTGTTTTTCAGACACAGCTCAAACACACCCATCAAATGTGTACGCACGTGTGCACTCACTCATTCACTCACTCACTCACTCACACACACGCACGCACGCACGCACACACACACACACACACACAGTGTTTACCTGCATGTGTGTTACAATGCAGATGCAAAGTCATACAAAACATTAATGGTCAGTGTGTGTGTGTGAAATACTTGTTTTTTGCAAACTAATTTTACAGAAGGAAACATGCAAAACACACTTGCCTCACTGCTTGCCTGGCACACACACACACACACACACGCACACGCACACACACACACACACACACACTCCTACATTGCCAACAGTGGACTATTAGTATACATTGACCAAGTGTAAACCTCTATTTCTCGTCATTTAAAAAATTAAGTAGTAGCATATCCTGTTGTCATAAATATTACTTTAAATGTGTTTGTTTTAAAAAAGTTGCCAAGATGGGATTTAAATCCTTGAGCCATATCTACATATCACATGGGCAAAGCCTCCCAATACACACCACACACACACACACACACACACACACACACACACACACACACACACACACACACACGCTGTATGTGGGCACAGCTTCATCATTGTAGCTTTCAATATTCCCTATGCGCTATCGTGGGCCAGACCAACTTGGGCAAAGCCTTCCAATACACACACACACACACACATACACACACACACACACACACACACACACACACACACACACACACACACACTTGATATCACAACCATGCACACTTACACATCAACACAAGCACATGCCACCCCTCACTGACTCTGCAGACAGGGGAAAAATACAGGAGAACAAAAGAACAAGAAGAAGAAGAGGAGGCAGCAGCTCCAGTTTAGCTATAGTTTTCATCTCTCTCCCCACACATCTCTTCTTGGGTTACACACACAGGCACTCTAAATTGTATTTTGACAGCGGTCTCTCTTGCCTCTTCCCCCCCCATCCTCTCACTCACACACATACACACACCACACCACACCACGAGCCTCCAAACCTCCTCCCAGTGCAACTTAATGAAAGTGTCTGGTGTCGCTGGTTCTTTAGCATAATGAGCAAACAACAAGCTCAGCCTTCCCATCTCTTTTTCCCCCAAATTCTCTCACAACTTCCACGCTAGCCCCGGTCGCCTTCCATCTTCCTTTTTCCCACAACCGTGCAACCGCAAGAGCAGCATCCCCACGCCAGCCAGCCAGCCAGCCAGCTCAGCTCTCTACTCCCTCTCCCCTCCACCCCCACCCACCCACCCACTACACTGCACTCCTTTTCCCCCTCTGCACTCTGCCTCTCTTTCCCCTGGTTGAAAGCCTATAGTCTATGCTGCTGTACTGTACCTTGTTGTGGCTTGATCTCAGCCACACAAACTATTTCCCCACTCTCTCAGCTTCTCCTCCGGTTGCTCTTTACCCTAGGAATGGGTAGAAGAGAGTGCTGAGTCCATCTGGGACTTTGACTGAGCTTGAACTGGAACTGTACCTGGGAACGGGAGAACCAAAGGAAGGATAAGTATAAAAGGAGAGAGAGAGAAAGAGAGAGAGAGTGTGTACCCATAAGCTAAGAGGGAGGCAGTCTTCAATAGCAGTATGAAAGCAGGACACTTTACAGCAGCAAGCGGAGGAAGAGACAAGGAGAGCTGAGCTTTTGCAAGACAACGGTTGGCACGTTGGAGAAGAGAAAAGAAGTTAAAAGTGAAGTAAAAAAGGAAAAAGCTAAAAAGGGGAGGTACAGTAACAACGCCCAGGAGGACTCTCTCTCTCTCTTTCTTTCTTCCCCCCTTCTTGGGCGAAGAGTTTTGGGAGATAAAATCACACTTTGGAAGAGGGAAGGGAAACATAGTAAAGGACTTTTTAAACCACAACATCGTCGCATAACGCAGAGTGGATTGAGCGCCGGCTGAAACAACTTTCAGCCTAGAAAAATAAGGAAAAGTCGAGCAGGACAGGACAGACGGCCTGAAGACACACTGACAAAGACAGAGACAGACAGGGAGACAGAGAGACAGACAGACAGACAGACAGACAGACAGACAGACAGAGAGGAGCAGGAAGAGAAGCGCTGGCGGCTCTGGTGTCCTTGCATACCCCCGGTCTTCTTCAACCCCCCGTGGACTGCCATCCCCAATCGGCCGAGATGATGATGTATTTCTGGGTGAGTAGCGAGGCCCTATACTAGCGGTAACACATAGGCATACTGTACCAGCACTCCACACTGACAGTTTTGTGACTGTGAGTCGCTGCTATGTGCTACCTCTCCAATTTCAGCTTTTTGATAAAAAATACACTGTTTGTTTTATTTATGACTTCATTTTTTGTGTAACAGAAAATGCATTGCAAAGGGATCTGTTTGGACTGTTTTGTACTTATACAGTATACTACTATAGCGCAGTTTTTTGAACGGTGTGAGGGAATGTGAGGGAATGTGAGCAAAGTGACGAGGAGGCATGAAGGGTTTTTATATCATTTTCCACTGGCGCTGGCCTTTGCTAATGATCCGGCGTTTGTGTGTTAGTGCAGCCCCCCTGTTCCATTGATACTCTGCTGCTGTAAAGTGGGCGAGAGAGCAGGATGTCTTTGTGTTATGAGTGTGCCCCTCAAGAGAGATTTTTACAGTAGGTCAAACGTCAAGAATTGATCCTGTGGTGATAGGGAGCCGTTCGTAAACATTGGCTTTTTTAGAAATATGCTTACAGTAGTGCCATAAACACACTTTCCTGATATAAGTAAATCCACCCAACAGGTTGAGATATTTGTTCGCAAACAGACCCTGCATTCCAAATCACATACTCTTTCTTTTTACTACACTAAATACTAAAGTACAGAAGAGTTTTAGATCCACAGGAGAGATTAAAAAAAGGAAAAAATTTTTCATTATGTCAAGAAATGTCAAGAATAAAGATGAATACTCCAAAATGCTATTGGAGTTAGTGGGGCATTAATATATTTTCAACATACTACAATTGGACATCATAAATCTTTTTCTGGCATACTAAACAGTATGGAAGTATGGGGATTGGAACGCAGGATGACTATCACTGCTTGTGTTTCTATGAGGGACATTTAAAATGTTGGTGAAACAGTTTTTTTTTACTCTGATGATTATTGGTGACCTGTAACAGCAAATGAGACCATCAGTGCAAAGAATGCTATTTTAATTATGTAGTTATTATTAATGCCAATGCAAGGGTCCCAATTTGTTTTCCCTCCCAGGAACGATTTACAGCAGTTAGAACGGAACAGCCTGTGTTTATGAACGCTACTAAATCAAAGTTTACTTAGCTTCACCGTGGTCATATTACCATTATTAATCTGACATGGTCACATATAAATACATTAACTCATGTGCGGTCTCTCTTCGTTGGAGGTATTCACTCGCTTCCTAAACAAGTGTTGCCGGCGTGGGCACGGGTGTGGTAAAAACACTACCGCTTTTGTCCAAAAATGTCGCTAGAATCAAAAACAAACTGAAATATCATGGTTTAAGGAATATGACATTTACAGCACATACGATAACACTTAAATGTTCCAAATGAAAAAAAATCATTACTGCATAAGTCTTCAGAATAGAATAGAGATATAAATTCTAAAACCTACCTCTAAACATACTGATATATATAGTATTTTTACTACACTACATACTAAAGTACAGAAGAGTTTTAGGGCCACAGGAGACAAAAAAATCAGATAAGGAAGGTTATTTTTATCATAATGTCGAGAAATGTCAAGAATAAGGACGAGTACTGCAACATACTACAGTTAGTGGGGCATTTATGTATTTTCAGCCATACTACAATTGACGTGCATGTATTGGGACATCCTAAATCTTTTTCTGGCATACTAAAAAGCAGGGAAGTATGGGGATTGGAACGCAAAGTATGAGTCAAACACATCTTTCAAAGGTTTTTTTATTCAATAAAAGATTTGCAAAGCAATTACAGTACAATGATTATGTTTTTTCCCCTTTTTTCTTCCCCCGAACACACCCCGCCCATATCCCACCCCCACACCCAACCACAAACAATCCTGCATCACAAAATCAGCACAAAAAACAATACACAATGTTAAAAGTGACAGAAATGAAATACACGCTACAAGAAACAAAAATAAACAATCAATATGAAACAAAAAAAAACATAAAGAAATAAAATTAAATCAGATAAAAGAGGGGAGGAGGTAGCTACTCTTCTGTTGTTGTTGTTGTTGGTTTTTTAAAATAATTTAGGAAGGGGCGCCAAATTCTGTCAAAATTATTCTCGGATCCCTGGGTAGTATAATGTATTTTCTCTAAATTCATACATGACATAATGTCTCTAATCCAATGTGAGTGGGAAGGAGGAGCAGGATCTTTCCACTTGAGTAAGATAACCCAACGAGCAAGTAATGAGGTGAAGGCCAGTACCTTCAGCTTCACTTTAGGAAAGCCCGGATTTGGAGCAATGCCAAAAATTGCAGTGAAAGGGTTCGGCTCAATTTGATGCTGAAGTACTTCAGAAATTGTTTGAAAAACTGATGTCCAGAACTCAGACAAGGTGGGACACAACCAGTACATGTGAAATAGTGATGCCGGTGCGCTCTTACAGCTATCACAGGTCGGGTCTACATCGGAGAACATACGAGCTAAATTAGTTTTAGATATGTGGATACGATGTACTACTTTAAATTGCACAAGAGCATGTCGGGCGCACATGGAGGTAGAGTGTATCCGATCCAGGACTGAATCCCACATGTGATCTGTGAAGGCAGAGCCTAGGTCCTGCTCCCACAGGGTTCTTATAGCTGCTAATGAGGGGCTATGCAACTTTGAAATAAGGTTGAGAAAAGAAATTGAGCCTTTTAATGTGGGGTTTACAGAAAGAATCAAATCGACATGATTGGCTGGCGGTTTATAAGGGAATTGGGGAATTAACTTCTGCGTAAAATGCCTGATTTGCAGAAATTGGAAAAAATGAGTCTTTTCGATACCAAAATGTTTTGTCAATTGAGAAAAACTAGCAAATAGATCATTAATAAATAAATCACCGATGCATTTTAAGCCTTTTTTATGCCAGATCTTGAATGCACCATCCACCGTCGAGGGAGTAAACGATTAGCTGCAATTGGGCTGAAAAGTGAAAAATTCTGCATTCCAAAATTCTTCCTAAATTGGGTCCAGATTCGAAGGGAGTGCTTAATCACGGGACTACTGTAGGGAATAGCCGAAGAGAGTGGAAGTGAGCTTAAGAGGGCAGATAGAGACAATGGGCTAATAGCGCTGGACTCCATTGTTATAGAGTCAAACACATCTAACAGCTGTTAGCTGTTCACCATTTGCGTTAATGGGCAGACTTCTGCTTGATTGTGTGATGCTGCCGCTGTTCTTTGAATAATCCCCCACCCTAAACAAAGCTTCTCTGCCACCGAGTTGAATAGAAATTTCAAGTATTTAAGTCTGAAAAAAGCCTCCACATGACACCATCCCTGCGTTCCAATTCACATACTTTTTCCTTTTACTACACTACATACTAAAGTACACGAGTATTTGGACCATTGGAGAGAAGAAAAATCAGATATGGAACATTTTCTTTTTCATTTTGTTGAGAAATGTCAAGAATAAAGATGAATACTGCTAAATGCTAATGGAGTTAGTGGGGCATCTAGGTATTTTCAGCATACTACAATTGACATGCATGTATTGGGACATCCTAATTATTTTCTGGCATACTAAAAAGTATGAAAGTATGGGGATTGGAACGCAGGGCATGTGCTCCTGCTATCTCTCCAGTCCTTCAATCACAGGATACCAGAGGTCCAGTTCTGTTTGATTTATTAAACTAAATATTAATTTAAAAAATCAGGTCAGTGTAATTAGAACTGTCACCTGAAGCAACTAAAAAGTCAGACTGACTGCAGCTCAAAAATCATGACGAGCAAATGAAAGAGATGCTGCGTAGAGATATGAGGCCATGATAACGGCAAATAATTACTTTTTTTGGCGTGGAAACGTCAAAAAGTAAACGAACTGGCCTTAACATTTCATTCCAACTGCAATAAACATTCTGAACTCTGAACGCTGAGGATTAAGCATGGCCCTTTTGTATTGTGTAGTGCGTCTGTATGTATATTTGTGTTATAAGTTTTGTAAATTGGAACCTGTACCAAGCTAACCTGGTCCAACCAGACCATCGTACTTCATTTCATTTGTAAAGAAGGTCTGGAAGTGCTGTAATTGGCAAACGTTCACTCACTTGGAGGCGGATGTCTGTTGAAGTTTAAAACTATTGGATCTGCTCAGTGCGACTCTGGATTAGCCAACCAATCGCATAACGCTTGGTCGTCACGTGTGTCATGAGCCGGCTTCTGACGGTGCGTTCCAGTTGGACAGGGAACTCGGAAATTTCCGACTTCATTACATATTGTGGTCTATGGATCTACCGGTACCTGGCAACGGTAGCTTGTTAGAGCCTAACGTTTAGTTATTTGGACGAGAAAGGTTGTCGGCGTCCATACTTTCGCGAGCAGAACTGGAACACTGACAGGTCGGAACTCGGAACTACCAAGTCGGAAATCTCCTTCTTCCGAGTATAAAGGAACGCAGCATCCAACTGAAACTGGAACGCAACTTCGACGTCATCGTTCTCAGCCACTCGCTCTGTTCGCTAATTGGACGGCTGTAGATTTTCCTGAGAAAACTGAGAAATTCACCACACCCCCAGACTGACTACTGAAGGGAAAATGAAATTTGGCCGGAAGTAGGTAGGCGGGCGGAGCCAGGCTAGGACCAAGCTGTCCTGACAACAAATTCCACCAGACTGGCTGTGAGGTCATTAAAAGAATTGAATTGAAAAAAATATATATATTGAATTGAACATCACAGCCAGTGAAGCTTTGATAATGTTTTTAGCGTTAATATGGGTTTCCGGTTCTGACTAGAGACTCCCAAAGTATGAGTAAAAAAAACAACCCTTTCTTTTTTTTCCACCTTTATAAAAACCTGTTTTCGTAAAACCTCGGTCAGATATTTCTTCCCTTATGACGTCATAAGAAGTCACGGCCCCAACCTAACTTAACACCTTACCTCCACCTGTGAAAAGCCACATCCTTGGGTACCCATATCTAACTGGCAGTTATGTTCAGACCGGCAGTTAGATTCAGGGCCAATCAGAGCAGACTGGGCTTTTTTGGAAGGCGGGGCTAAAAAGAGGCAGGCTCTTAAAAACGGAGCATTTCAGACAAATGCTGAAAAGAGGAGATATAGTAATGACACTGCAAGGAATATAAAGGTTTTTCTGGACACTACTCCATGAAAACGGTTTCTAGTACAAAATCCTAATTACAATTTTTAACCTGAAAAAAAGCGTAATATGTGTCCTTCAATATTAGTTTGGTTCTGTTTATACAGATATTGGAAAGAAATACGAGTTGGAAAGTAACAATATAAAGGAAAAAGCGCATCGCCCATTCTCTCACATTACTGATGTATGTTACATAGTACTAGTGCAGTGCCCGTAGGAAGCAGGTAAACAAAGAAACATATTAGACAGTACATTTGGCTGCTATCAGTGATGGCTAATTTTACACTGTTAAAGGTTATTATAAGTAAGTTACTTTGTAGAAGTTGGCTATAGAGTAGGGCAACATTCCTTAGTGTATTGTGTAAAGATAACCACAAACTAATTCCATGTGTTTTGTTAAGTGAAATGAAACAGAAAATGTATTAATTAATTAAGTGTTGAATCCTAAAGAAGAATTGAGCTGTACAGGTGTTACCTATACAATCTGATATTATGGTACCTTGCAAGCTGCCATCCATACTGCACAATGCACTCAAACTTACAATCAGTTGCCTATTTAGTAAATGGCTGCACTGTGTATAAAAGGAGGCTATGCTGCACGCCATGGCAACATTGTCAACCCCATTACCATTAGACTACTGTTAGGTATTTGAAAGATAAGACAGAGTTTGGATAACTGTCAATTAACATTACTGTGTCAGTAGCAGTCAGCTGTGTGTGTGTGTGTGTGTGTGTGTGTGTGTGTGTGTGTGTCCCGCTCGTCAGAGGGAGGCGGGGTTTAGTCGGCTCTGTGCACAGTCTTTACCACTAAAGCGGACAGGTGGAGCAGATGAGGAGTTGATGAGGAGTTGTTGAGGAAGTAAGGCTGTGTTGGTCTGCTGTGTATAGCTATGTCCCATTACAGAGACCACACACTTGGTAGGACGCAGTCTCGCGGTCTATGAAGGCTATAGCCTATGAAGGCCGATTTTAAGGCCGATTCCAAGGCCAACGAGCCTTGTTAAATGAGACGGTCTCCGCAGGTCTCCGTTTACGAGCATTTCCGGTTTGCGTAACAAGCCGTTACCTTGCGTGACGACTCGCCGCTCCTGTGCTGCCTAGCAACCGCTAGCAACCCTGATTGCTGCCAACGGAGACAGCCCTTTCAATGGAGGAAAAAAGAAAAAGAAGTTGCCTACCAGACGAAAAGAAAAAAAAGTACAAGAAAAAAAGAAAGAAAGATAAAAGTTAAGAAGATGGAGCAACACGTTGCTGTTTTGTTATTTTTTATTTTATTTTATGCAATCTCTGAAAAAAACGCAATGAATCTTGGGATATGTTGGGCCACGAAGGATACATCTGATGCAGCCTTCAAAACTGTGAAACGAAGGCTGCATTTCTCGGCCGCATATGAGGAGCCTTGCAAATGGGACAGCCTTTGCGCGCCGCTATGACGCAATCGGTCTTCAAATGCAGCCTACGTAGGCTGCAACCCCTGAATCAAGACACAGCCTATGTGTGTGTGTCCCGCTCGTCAGAGGGAGGCGGGGTTTAGTCGGCTCTGTGCGCATGTAAGCTACTATTTGCCAGCATGATACAAATATGATAACTTCTACAACTTCAAAATGAAGGATGAAGGATGCACACCTTCGTGCTGTGTTTAAGCAATTTCCGGAAGCTCATGCCGATCTGACCAAAACTCAGAGAGATATGCGAGCCACAGACACATAGACAGACGTTTCTTGCTTTATAGATAGATAGATAGATAGATGGTAGGGCTGTAACGATACAGAAACTCACGATTCCATTAGTATCACAATTTTTGACCCACAATTCGATACATACAACGATTTTTGAAACTTGAAAAGCATTTTATTTAAATAACATTCATAATAACATTTAAGTTAATGTAACATTTAATAACACATAACCCAAAGAGATTTGAACACAAAGAACAATATAAGAAAAATGAATAAATAAATAACCAAAGATATACAACACTTCGCTTCTCGTGTTGTTTCCTAAGGCTGTAGTGGACGGAGAGTATTGCGAGAACATACCCCGGAAACAGAAGAAACTCTAGTTTGAGAAGATGTTTTTATTTTCACAGAGATATTGATAAAAATATACATGCGGGCGCAGACTCGAGGGCAAGTGTATGTGTGTAGTTTAACAGCAAACATCAAGGAGGCGGTAGCTTAGCTTTTTACCACTAGCCTTGCCTTGTGATCCATTCAATTCAGTCCACAGCTTTGGGTGTGCTTACAAGCTTTTCTGAGTTTCAGTAGTTAAAAACACTTTGCATTATGGGAATTTACCTCTGAATAGTAATTATCTTCCCCTCAGGCTTAGTTTAGCCTTAGTATGAGACTCCTGGGCTTGGGTCTGCAGTTATTGCTTCAAGTGTTCGAATTGTGAGCAAGCAGCCATAAGAAGATCAATCTGCTCAGATATCGTTCATATCAAATCTCTTTAAACATATATAGATATACAGTATCTCACAAAAGTGAGTACACCCCTAACATTTCTTCAAATATTTCATTATATCTTTCCATGCGACAACACTGAATAAATGACACTTTGATACAATGTCAAGTAGTCAGTGTACAGCTTGTATAACAGTGTAAATTTACTGTCCCCTCAAAATAACTCGACACACAGCCATTAATGTCTAAACTGCTGGCAACAAAAGTGAGTACACCCCTTAGAAAAAATGTCCAAATTGGGCCCAAAGTGTCAATATTTTGTTTTGCCATCATTATTTTCTAGCACTGCCTTAACCCTCTTGGGCATGTAGTTCACTAGAGCTTCACAGGTTGCAACTGGAACCCTCTTCTACCCATTCATGACGACATCAAGGAGCTGGTGGATATTAGAGTCCTTGCGCTCCTCCATCTCCCGTTTTAGGATGCCCCAAAGATGCTCAATAGGGTTTAAGACTGGAGACATGCTTGGCCAGTCCATAACCTTTACCCTCAGCTTCTTTAACAAGCCAGTGGTCGTTCGGAGGGGTGTTTGGGGTCGTTATCATGTTGCAGTACTGCCCTGCGGCCCAGTTTATGAAGGGAGGGGATCATGCTCTGCTTCAGTATGTCACAGTACATGTTAGAATTCAATGAACTGTAGATCCCCAGTGCTGGCAGCACTCATGCAGCCCCAGACCATGACACTCCAACCACCATGCTTGACTCTAGGCAAGACACACTTGTCTTTGTACTCCTCACCTGGTTGCCGCTCCACACTCTTAACACCATCTGAACCAAATAAATGTATTTTGGTCTCATCAGACCACAGGACATGGTTGCAGTAATCCATGTCCGTAGTCTGTTTGTCTTCAGCAAACTTTTTGTGGGGTTTCTTGTGCATCATCTTTAGAATAGGCTTCCTTCTGGGATGACAACCATGCAGACCAGTATGATGCAGAGTGCGGCGTATGGTCTGAGCACTGACAGGTTGACCCCCCACCCCTTCAAGCCCTTCAGCAATGCTGGCAGCACTCATACGTCTATTTTCCAAAGCCAACCTCTGTGTACGACGCTGACCATGTGCACTCAACCTTCGTAAACTGGGCCGCAGGGTGGTATTGCAACATGATAACGACCCCAAACACACCTCCAAGACGACCAGTGGCTTGCTAAAAAAGCTGAGGGTAAAGGTTATGGCCTGGCCAAGCATGTCTCCAGACCTAAACCCTATTGAGCATCTTTGGGGCATCCTCAAATGGAAGGTGGAGGAACGCAAGGTCTTTAATATCCACCAGCTCTGTGATGCTGTCATAAATGGGTGGAAGAGGGTTCCAGTTGCAACCTGTGAAGCTCTAGTGAACTACATGCCCAAGAAGGTTAAGGCAGTGCTGGAAAATAATGGTGGCCACACAAAATATTTACACTTTGGGCCCAATTTGTAAATTTTTTCTAAGGGGTGTACTCACTTTTGTTGCCAGCAGTTTAGACATTAATGGTTGTGTGTCGAGTTATTTTGAGGGGACAGTAAATTTTCACTGTTATACAAGCTGTACACTGACTACTTTACATTGTATTAAAGTGTCATTTATTCAGTGTTGTCCCATGGAAAGATATAAAGAAAAATGTGAAGAAATGTGAGGGGTGTACTCACTTTTGTGAGATACTGTATATGAATATATATTCATTTTATAAATTTAAAAAATGACTACTGATGTACAGTTTTTAAGAATGGATTTTTATGAATGTTTTTTAAGGACACAGTGTGTCATAAATCATCAGACAGTTAACAACTTATGAACATTTCCTTCAGGAATAACCTTCAGAATAGTGCTGAGAATGATTATGGAAAGTGTAGTTGATGTAATTGCTTTAGAAGTTGAGATTTTGGTTCTCAATAATTAAATAATTGTTTACCTCTTTCGAATCGTATCAATGAAAACAGCAATACAATAAACACAAAAACTAAAACGGGGGAAAAGAGTAAAGATGTGAAGAAGAAAGAAAGAAAGGGAGGGAGGGAGGGAGGGAGGGAAAGGATGTTGGATCATTTCAACAAGAGTGTGAAGAGGAGTCAGTTATTAGGCCCTTTTACACAGAGAATGCGGCATATTGACGGAACACTGTATGTAGTAGGAATGCTTCTTGAAAAGTTACTGTTTCACTGTTGTTGTTTACAGCAGCAGGGCTCACAGATTGGTTTACAAACATATTCTAGTCTTACGTTTGGTTCCAGGTTCCTCAAAATAATTTGATTTATTATTCAATACTAAGAATTACACAAAGAGAAAATAGTTTTTTGTGAACTAACTGCAGACTCACAAATCTCCTCCTCTAAAACTTGCAGTGTACCTTTAAGAGGTTGAGCCAGTGGTGTATTGATAATGTAGTTCTGTCCTTTGCTGTACAGTAGTTAGTGATGGAGTGGTGCTGTTGCCCGGTGGCTGTCTGTCTGTAGATTTGAAGCAGGGCCTTTGATACAGAGGCAGCATCCAGTGAACTTGACATTAGCTATTCCTCTTCATCACCACTGCTAACCCACTCTATCTACGGCTCTCCTTTTTCTGAGACACGAAAATATACTGTAAATAAGATCTCTCTCTCTCTCTCTCTCTCGCTCTCTCTCTCTCTCTCTATCTCTCTCTCTCTCTGTATATCTCTCTCTTTCTCTGTATCTCTCTCTCTCACTCGGTTGTCCATCGATTTCGATGTTGACGTCCACTTTTAACCTTTTTGTAAAACTGAAATAAACATAAACATCATACTTTCTCACTTACTTTCTCCTATCCTCAGATCACACACATAACCGCACACACAGACACGCACACAAGGAATATGAGTACACGAATACATGCACAATATATCTCTCTCTCTCTCTCTCTCTCTCTCTCTCTCTCTCGGTTGTCCATCGATTTCGATGTTGACGTCCACTTTTAACCTTTTTTGTAAAATTGAAATAAACAAAAACACACTTTCTCACTTACTTTCTCCTATCCTCAGATCACACACACAACCGCACACACACAGACACGCACACACAAGGAATATGCGTACATGATTTCATACACAATAATGTCATCAAGCCTCATTTGTATGCTCATGCACATACACAAACAAGGGCACGTTTTGATTATACATGTCCACCTGCTTATCAGAAATGCATAAGGGGAGACATTTCAGATTAAAGGGGTACAATTTTACTTTCATTAAAAAAAAAAATTAAATGTTAAGAGAAATATTCAAATTTTGGCAAATCTCTGACTAATTATGCATACAGTTTAAAGTGCATCTTTTAAAAAAAGAGTAAAATATTTATTGAAATTGTTTTACAACAAATCTTTTGGATACAGCCTTTTATTATTTTATAAATAAAAAATACTATGCATACTATTTTTATTGACCAATGCTTGAAAAAAACAACGTTTTGTCTTGCTGTGACTCGTCTTACGAACAGCAAAATAGCAGGATTAGTAATGTATCAATTGTTAAAAAATATTAAATTGAAAAGATTATTACTTGTAATTCAGTACACAAACACACCCAACACACACTCACACACAGACACACAGACACACACACACACACCGAACGAACACACAAGGCTGCAGTGATCTTCCTTGATGCCCACACTCTTGACAACAGACAGAGAGTTAAAGTACTTCCCCCTGTCCCTCTGGAGACTCTTCTTCTTTGAGAACAAAGACCTCCGGAGAGAGAGAGAGGGAAAACAGGGACTGGAAGAGAGAGAGAGAGAGAGAGAAAGTGAGTAGCTGGAACTAATGAACAGGTAGGTCCTAGAGCAGGGAGGAGGGGCATGGACAGAGAATGGAGAGGGAGAGAGAGAGGGAGAGAGAGAGAGAGGGTCAGGATTGAGGTTTTTATGATAGAAATAGGAAAAGGTGATGACCGGCATGTTTCCCTTCCCTTCATCAAACATTCCTCTACCCATACTTACCTACTATTTAGTATACCAGAAAAAGGTTTAGGATGTCCCAATTTATGCACATCAATTCTAGTATGCTGAAAATACATAAATGCCCCACTTACTCCAATAGCATTTTGGAGTATTCGTCTTTATTTCTAAACATAATTTAAAAAAAATCTTGCTTATCCTCTCTCCTGTGGCCCTAAAACTCTTCTGTACTTTAGTATGTAGTGTAGTAAAAAGAAAGAGTATGTGATTTGGAACGCATGGTTAGTTTTGTTCATGCAATGATCAGTTTTGAGGTCTATTATGCTTCCATAACATGGACTAGTTCCAGGAGCTAGAACCTGTGCAGTAACTATGCGGGTTTCCATCTCAGGAACTTGGGTCTAAAGTTGCTAGTTCCTGGAACCTTTCTTACCTCATAAAAAAGACCCTGCAAAATAGATGGTAATGTTACGCAGTATAACTTTAAACAAAAACCGGTTCACATGTTGTTTTCAGTGTCTGATTTTTGTATACATTTTCTTCCTAAAACATGCAGAAAATGCATTTTTAGGACCTCTAGGCCAACATTATATTTTTTATGATAAAATAAAAATAGGCTGTATCCAAAATATGTTCTGTAAAAACGTTAGACACTAATATGCTGCAAACACTTACGTTAAGATCTTATCTCTGGCTCTCTCCAACATCTATATTTTTAGTTTAAAAATATGCAAACGTAGACATCGTAGATTAACCAAATTTTCATATTAAATTCTGGAAAAAACTTGTCATACAGAAAGATAATTGTAATTGAATAATAAGTAATCAACCGGCAAACTTTCTTCATGATATCTATAAATTCAACATGTTACCTTATTCACCTGCAGTGTCTCACCTTCATTATTTACACTGCATATTTGCTTATTTGGAGTTCGCCAGGTGTATCATGACATTATTTCTCAATGATGAGATTATGACCTTAACAAAAATAAAACATATGGAAGGGGATGATCGCTTTTGAAGACATGGGGAAGAAAGTAGTGACAGGTTTAAGCAGTAGATTTAGTTTTTGCCGGTGCATCCTCCCTCCTCTGTGCTCTCAGTGCGTCTGTAAACTGATAAATAATTGAGTGTGTGGAGCAAGGGGACTGCATGAGGGAGAGGGAGAGGCCTTCTGGAGCGCTAGACAGTGAAATGAGGTAGCCTACCTTCTCCACAATAGCGACTGCATGCTTTCAACTCTCTTTTGCTTGTGTGCGTGTCTGGGGTTAGAGCCTCCCTCACTCAAGATGCCCGGCTGGTCTAATGGCGCATGGCTCTATCCCCGCATTCTTGCTGGGTGTATACGCTTGATTTGAGCCGGGCTTAGATTAAGATTTTTTTTTTTACTCCAATGGGATTGACTCTTTTCGACTCACTCACCCTGGATTTCCTTTTACAGAGGAGCAGCTATAGTTTGGTTTCTTGTATTCCCTCTGCTTTTTTCAACAGTTTAACAAAGTTGCATAGTAAAGAGAATACCTTTAAAGGACCAATTCCAAACCGGTCCCCTCCACACTCTGACCCTGCGTTCCAAATCACTTACTTTCTTTTTTTTTTACCATAGTATATACTAAAAAATGTTGGGTGTCATACTGCAAAATGCAATTTGATGTATAATGACACCCGGGTATTTTTGTTTTTGCATACTACATTTGACGTGCATGTATTGGGACAACCTAAATCTTTTTTCTGGCAGTGCGTGCTGGTTGGAGAGTGCAGCAGCCGTATGTGTAAACCTAACGGAGCTGCAGTGTCTGTTTGAATCTCCTCTCCTCTCCATATTCATTTCCAGAAGCCACATGGCCACAACGCGCTGGCAATCAGCCATGTTATCCATGGTAAAATCTCCACTGCAAAGAACACTGTCAAACTATTAAAAATGGACAGAGTGCTGCCAGTGTCCACTCAGTAAACGCTTGCATTGATCCATATCTGTGGCCTACTTCTCATAGCTAGGACCAAAAGCAACAACTCATGCCGGCGGAGATAAGGCTTGCCGAATCACTAACCTCTTTTAAATCACTTCCGAAAACATATTTTTATAGACTTACTTTTGCGTGATGCCGTCTATGTTTTTTAATTTTCTATTCCTCAATGTCTTGTTACCCTAGCACCTACAGTATTAATCTTGTTTGGTTTGTTGTGTGTGTGTGTAAACGTATGAGTATGTGTATTTTTATCGTTTTGTATATGTGTTTTTATTTTGATAAGTTATTATTAGTACTTATATGATTGTACTTGCTCGTATGTATTTTGTTAAAGCACTTTGTAAACCATAGTTTTCAAAGGTGCTATATCAATAAAGATATTATTATTATTACTTATGAAAGTTGACGAGTGAATCGCGGACAAATCAGCAACTTCTGCTTCAAAGTGAGTGGAGGAAAAAGGAAGCGTTTTTTTTTGTATTTGGTGTTTTTTTTTAAAGTTTGAATCCATATTGTTTTGACGTAAAGGGCTGTAACCCCAATCTGACTGTTCAAAGAACAAAGCCCATGCCACAGTCTGCTAGTGTTCAGGAGTACTTTAGCTGACAGGTTCCGGTTTGTAAAAAACGTTATATCCTGCCCTGTACCTTTCATGTGGTAAAAAGGGACACAGCAGTGGAAAATGCCTGATGTATTGGACTGACACTGGGGTTTGATTCAGTGGCTCATCCTTGACTGGTGACTTGCAGGGGGCAATCCTACAGTAGTTTTGGTAAGGACAAAGGTCATTAGGAATTAAAGGTTCAGTAAGCAGAATGATCAGTTTAGCTAACTTCCTGTCACTGACTGCAGTTAGCAGTCCCCTCTCTCGTCCCCACGTCACCACATTAATGCACTGTGGTCTTCAAGCAGCGAGTTATGTAGCATCATATCAGATCCATATGTGTGATAAAACATGATGAAAACCATCAAAACAGACATTGGAAAGGATTTTTACCTGCTCCACCATTGTAGGCACATAAACATTCACCCATCTGCCGCTATGCGCGTGCACCGGCAGTGAGACGGGTGCCGGTTTGTAGCATTCTGTCTTCTGTTTGGATATCAGTAGTGGGATTCCTTAAAAGTGTATTTGCCGATTATACTGCAGAGCGAGTGACTGAGAGATCGGCTTTATGAAACGCGCACACTATATAAGTGATCACTGTATGAATAAAGAGCTATTCAACACTTATATTAACATAAATAAATCGCTTACTTCACCTTTAATAATGAGACATAACTACTTGAGCATGACGTTCTATAGTGTTCGAGTATGTGGAAGCGAAAACAGCCTTTTGGAAATGTGCAAGCATGTAAAATAGAATGTTAAAAAGAACTTGCAGCTTGATTGTTCATTTACCATCCAGTGAATATAACTTTTCACTCTGTCTGATGGAACTGTTAATCCATTTGAAAGAAAGCCATTACTTTTGAGTTTCAGAGTTAATGTATTTAATCATGGTCTTAATACATGATGAATATGTAATATTTTTTATTAATTACAAAGCATTGATAAATGTTGTGTTCTGACAGTTACCCTGACCCTAACCTGTGTCAATCACGGCATTCTATGGTCAGTTATTTTTTCTATTGTTTGATGGGAGAATGTCCTGCCATATCAATCCTGACAGACGTCTACAAACCTACTACTCAATGGAATGTCCAAATGTATTTATTGAATGGTTTAGTTCAGGGACATTGCACAATAATCAACAATCAAAATGTAAGTGAGCCAGAGTTAGCCTAAGAGACTAGTTTTCATATGTTGTCCCCTGCTAGATATTTAAAAGGCAACCTAAAATTACTGAAATAAAATAAAATACAATGGAATACTTTTTCAACATGACTTTGCATGTATCAGGAGAGCAGGGAACACAGGAGTCATGGTGAAGGTCTGAACAGACTCCAGTCAAGATCACGTTAGTACGTTTTGGCCATAGATTGACATACTTTACATTTTGCTGTATTGGTTAGGGGTCAAGCCCTCAGGTCAGGTGTACCTCTGTAGCCCTCCTTTCCCCTTGACATGCTTGTAATCCGTGGAGTCCTAGTGCCTGTATATCACAGTACAGCGGTGTGTTCACTGGCTGCTGGGCTCTTTGCTTGCTCATTCTTCCATTCACCGGGTGTGCTGTAATCTCCACCATGCGATAAGGAGATTAAAGAGGAGAGCCTGAGAGAGAGAGAGAGAGAGAGAGAGAGAGAGAGAGAGAGAGAGAGAGGGGATTTCTAGGATTTTCTCCTGTGAGTATAAAAGGGGATATCAGTGTGAGGGAGGGTCGTTACCCAAAGGCTTTTAACAGCAGAGAGAGAGAGAGAGAGAGGGTAGAAGAGTGGTAGAAGGATAGATAGAATGAATGAGAGCGTGTTATCACCTAAAGCCATCATTACCACTGTTTACAGAGGGGACCACCAAGGGAAAGGTCAGTGGGCCGTCAACTCTTATCTCCTCCACGGCAGTACGCCATCAACACAGCGACAGTATATACTGACTGTTGCCCCGCCGCGCATATCTCTAAACACCAAATCAGTGTTTTTATTGCGGACAAGGCGCTCACCTGAAGTGTGGGGAAAGAGGACTGGGGGTCAGTGGTTGATGGTTTAAATCCAGGACCACATGATTTGCCCTTTTTAAGGTCGGGGTCAGTGATTCTGGAGAATCTTAGCTGAGAAAATAATATTTTCTTTGTCAGAAAATGTAATATATCCTCCACACGATTGGCGATAGCTGTCTGTGTACTGTGTTACTTTGCGCTGAAAAAAAAGATGCACCCTGCATTCCGAATCGCATACTCTTTCTTTTTACTACACTACATACTAAAGTACAGAAGAGTTTAAGGGCCACAGACAGGAGATGGAAAAAAAATCAGATAAGGAAGTTTTTTTTCATTATGTCGAGAAATGTCAAGATTAAAGACTAATACTCCAAAATGCTATTGGAGTTAGGGGGACATTTATATATTTTCAGCATACTACAATTGACGTGCATGTATTGGGACATCTTAAATCTTTTTCTGGCACACTAAATAGTATGGAAGTATGGGGATTGGAACGCAGGGGCACTGTTAATACACAGCCTAGGCTCTGTAAACGGGCATTTTGCTAGCTGCACTGGGCCCCCTTTGTTTACATGTCCTTGTTTTCTCCAGCGCACACACAGTATGGACATGTAGAAAAAGTAGGGCTTTAAATCAGAGATTGATATCAGAATCTCAAGATTCAGCAACAGTGTTCAAGAATATGATAGGCTTTAACCCTAATAGCACCAACAAAAACCTGTTTTGTTTAAAATATTGCCAAAAAAACACTTACCCTAGCACTTACCCTAGCCAAAAACTTTAAACTTTAATGTGCCCCTTAAAAAGCTCCTGGTGTCATTTACTAATACAGCTCCAAAGCACTAATTCATCACAAATCAACTATTTGCATAATAAAGATCAGGGGGGGTATACTACGAAACAAACTCAACAGAGCCCGACTCTCTTTTTTTGATCTGGTTCAACATAACACATTAGCTCAGAGCTAACCGGTATCACGAAGGCAGTTCTCAACCTCTTATGTTGAACGAGGTTTTCAGCTTCAGGCTCTGTGCGCGTCCCCATGAGAGGGGGCGTTTGGCCGTCATTTGACTCTGTTTCCGCACTGACTGGACTGATCTTGTGCCGCTAACTTTACACTAACGGACTGATTGCGAGCAGCTGACTTCGCTGACTTCACAAGAGTTTGTCAGTCTGAATTATCACAGAACAGCAGAAAACAGAGAGCCGAAAAAAACTCTTACTGCAAATAAGGAGAGAGTGGAATGTTGTCAGAAAATTGGGCTACTGAATTGATTAATTTATTTTACAGATCGTTCTCGCAGTGCGTAACGTGACATTATATAGCAATTAAAGGTTGAACTCTGATTTAAACAGTACACCATTTAGCCTAGTTGAATGATAATCCTACACTTAATAATCTGATTTAAGTCTGACACTGTCCCCTAATGAATAGCATAGCCTATGTGGAAAACCACTGTAGTTTTGGGCCACATCAAAATTAATACAATTTTGATTTTGATTTAGGCTAATAGCCCTTTATTTGCATCTTATAAATACTATTAAAATAAATAGCCTAGATACAAAACCTGTAGTCTGTATTTTCCGGACAAATATGAATCTACTGTGAGAAGCTTAACCTGCGAGTCTGCAGCGATGTCCGAACTGTGACAGCTGTCACCTGTCACGTCCCAACTGTAATCGCTACTGATGAAAAGAAAGAAGCCTACAGTGAAATAATGTTGCAACCTGTGATTTTATAGAACGCTTCATTAAGAGCCAGTGTGTGTAGATCGCCAGGTAAAATCATTTGAGGTGAGAGCATAGAGTGGCGCTGCATAGGTCTAGGCTATTTTAAATTTTCTGCATCAATAACTATGCATGTGGCAAAAAGTCGCAGCGCGATGTTACAATTCACTCTAATGTAAGCCTTATGTCACGGCTTCGTTTCGTTCATTAACTTACTGATCAATAAGTTTACTGATTTAACTAGTTTACTCAGTGAGAAGTATCGCTCAGACAATATAGTCAGGTCCGCGTTATTTCAAAATGTGTAGTTTCCTTAAAGGGCAGCGCTCTAAGAGCCGAATTTAAACCCAAACTCTGCAACAAAAACTGGTCTGGGCAGGTTAGCCGTGCAGCCTCTGTTACCACGGTGATCTAGCCAGGTAAAAAGAGAGCCACCTTTCGTGATACTGAAAATGCTGGCTTTAGACCGTATTAGACTCAACAGACCTCGCTCAGCCCTTAATCTCGCTTCGTAGTATACCCCCCTGGTTTAAAAAAAAACATAACATCTTGCACTCCTTAGCACTACTGGGCAGCCATCTTTGTTTGTGTTTTGACATGTAGCCACATTGCAAAAAATGAATCCAACCCCAGACTGCAATGAGGCCTTGTTCAAACTATATATAGATTGAGCTACTCCTGCGTGTAGCCACGGTGGTACTGTTACTTAGAGATGCAAGAGACTTTCAGTGAGTAAAAATGTGACGGGTGCAAAAAAACGCTCAGAAATAGTTTAGATATTAGAGAGCACTGCAGCAATAACAAACATTTATCTAATTATGCAGACCTACAGACATGCAGTTATTCACCAGATTGAAGTTAGTTAGTTGTAATGTTTCATTTCTCCATTAACAAGGATCGGAAACTGAAATTGACTTAATATTTTAATTTTGTAGCCGTTTGTTTATTGGTGTGTGTGTGTGTGTGCTCAGTCCTCGTTGGTAACCCTGACACAGCAGTTCCTGTAGTTGGCAGCTCCCACTAGGCCATGTGGGAAAGACTGCAGGTGATCACAGGAGAACATTCTGGAACTATATAAATAATACTGTCACTGGATAAATAAAGCTCCATGTAGAATTCAAGAGAACAAAAAAACCCTAGATGGATTTTGAGAGGGCCATTTAAGTGAGAACCGTGCTATCCCTTGAACTAAATGGGCAAGATCATAAAACCTTTTTTACAAACCAACCCTGAGATACTAAAGGTCTTATCTGTGATGGGTCACAGTGTGTAATTAGATCAGATTTGATTGGTACTCGTAATAGACTTCCCTAACGTAAGGGGGCCACCATTGATCTAGTTGCGAATTTAATGAACAGAATGACTTATGTATGAGTTGAAGTGAACTAGGAAGCTTCCAGGTCGAATTTTAATGTTGACAGCAGAGTGACCGTATCCGTCTAGCTCTCTCTCTTTTCAACTCACACACACACACGCAAGCACGCACGCACAAACACACACATGCACACACACACACGCTCACACACACACACACACACACACACACACACACACACACACACAGGTTGTTGCGAGACAAGAGCTTCAGGCTTCAAGGCAATAAAGTTAGCCATCGATCAATACAGCCACCACCTCTCACCCCCTTCCAACAGGCAGCACAAGGTCAGCCCTGGGGTCCGCAGCCTGTGTCTGGGTGGAGATGTGGGCACAGTCTGCTGTAAAGGAGAAAGCAGGATCAGTGTGTAGTGTGAGTACACAGTGACTTCTCACGGATGTATTGCAATGGAAAGAAGGACACCAACTTAAAAAATTGTGTCCTATTCCGTTCAGTTTTTGAGATATTTGGACTCATTCTAGTTAGGTTAGGTTTAATCTAACATCATCTTCTTAGATTTGAGCTACTCTAAATCATGTAGTGCCACTGCAGTAAATAAGCACACTCACTAGTCAAAGTGAAATATAATCAAACACTATTTATATTATTGCTCATGCATTAAGTCCACATACTGTGACAACCCCATCCAAGATCAGCAAATCAGTCCTGTAACTACTCGCAATTTACAACCAAGTTAACTGAGTATGTATTGAATAATTCTAGCTGTTTCACATGTTAACCTAAATGTGTTATTAGAAGAACAGGCCTAACAGAAGGACTACTCACTGAGACTTCCACGTCAGTACATGTGTAAAGGTAATTCATTTACTTAAAGATCTCCTATTATACTACTTTTCTGGTCTTAATTTCTTGTTAAAAACTGCTATAGAGCAACCTGACATGAATCACATCACAATAAACCATGTAGATTTTCGGGACACTCTCCCTCTCACCCTAGCGCGCACAGCAGTAACTCTCCACACTCGGCTTTGTGCTTCTCCCCCTCCTCCCCCCCCCTCCTGCAAACCCCACTCCGTTGTGATTGGTCACCTTCCTTCCGGAACAATTTCAGCAGCGCGCGGGCAGATTTGAGAGCAGGAAGGTGGGGGCATGGCCGGAGCTTGCCTGAGCAGCACGTTACCATACATGGAAAAATCTGGAATCGTGACGACACGATGGCAGGACATTTGAACCGATTTGAACACGTGATTTCTCGACCGGCTGCCCTAGTGTTTAGTGCTCTGCACAGCCACCCCAGACGGTCAGCAGGGAATACGTCTAAATGCATGTACGTCATTATTTGATACACTATTATGGTTAAACATGACTATGAATCATTATAACAACGTTTATAGGTCATAAAAGTCGAAAAGTATAATAGGTCCACTTAAAAGTTTTGTTTTTAAGAAAACATACCCTGCGTTCCAAATCACATACTTTTTCTTTTTACTACACTGCATACTAAAGTACAGAAGAGTTTTAGGGCCACAGGAGAGGGAAACAAATCAGATAAGGAACGTTTTTGTTTAATTATGTCGAGAAGTATGGAAGTAGAAGAAAGAAATGACCCTTAATGTGAAACCCTGCAGTGGAAATGTTGTGAAATATTTCCATGTGAAATATAAAGTATCAGTCAGGACATAAAGACAGAATAATTAAATCCAAGAAGTCTTTGGCTGACTTTTACCTGCCTTTAGCCCTCCACCAGGAACCATCTAACCACGGACAGATATGATCCCACCGAGACACATTTTGGTCAGTGGGGGACATTTTTCTATTTCCACACTCCGACACACACACACACACACACACACACACACACACACACACACACACACACACACACACACACACACACACCAAATGACCAGCATGGTTCATTAAGAGCTTGCTTTGCACCTGCACACAATTTTCTATCACGCACACACACACACACACCAACCTCCCCCCCCCCCCCCCCCCCCCCCACACACACACACACACACACACACACACACACACACACACACACACACTGTTATAGGTTATTGAACGATTTGAAAGGATTTATAGGGCAGGGGAAAACACTGTGGCAGAGAGAGCACAAGGTAGAAATAAGAGGTTCAAAAACGCACACTCATACACAGGCCTGGGCAGCGTCGCATGCTCATATAAATTACCAGAGAGTTTTATACCTCTCAACATGGCCAGTTTCCCTCTGTCTTCTTTTCCTTTTCTTCTCCTCTCTCTAGCGCTCCATCATTCCCTCTCTCACCCTGTTCCACGTCAGTCCAGGAAATACATGTTGTTTGAAATCGTTTGCAGATTTTTAACATTACAATAGATGTCATTTAGCAGACACTTTTATCCAAAGTGACGTACAACATGGAGCACAAATTCATACAGCGATAGCAGCAGCTACCACGCAGGGTGCAATCAAACTATCGGGAGCAATTTAGGGTTCAGTGTCTTGCCAAGGGACACTTTGGCATGTGGCGGGGAGACGGGGGATCGAACCATGGACCCTGCAGTTGCGGTTCGACCACCCTACCCACTGAGCTACTTCCCCCCCCCCACCCCCCAAAGGGAACATTTTACATATTTTCCCTTTGTTCCTCAATTCCCAGCAGTTTAAACGTGGGACACCAGTAAAGGGAGGGGCTTATCAACAACTTTTCTTCCCGCCGATCCTCTGATCAATGATGGTGTTGTACTGAAAAATTAATGGTGGAGGAAGAAAGAGAAAAAACAGCACCTTCATATCATCTTTTCTCTATTCTCTATTCTATATCAACTTGCCCTCCCTCTATTCATCCTTCGTTCTTTAGGGAGTGTCGTTCAGCGGCAGTTAGAGAAACCTGGCTTTATTTTTGATGTTTGGTTCATGTTCTTCAGAGTAGCTCAGCAGGTCACTTGAAGAGATCACATCTACGCGTTCAATTGAAACTAAACTGAGCTTTCTCCATGCCTGGCCTTTGAAGATTTTATTTCAAATAGCCTTTGTGGACACAGGCTATTTTGTAATTCACTGTGCATTTATTTAAATAAAACAACACATTTAATTGTAAGCAAAGTCATATTGGTCTAGACTTTTATCCAGGTTAGTGACAATCATTTACTTCCTGTCAGAGAGAAAGCTTCCTCTCCGTGGCCACTCTTACACACTTTCTGAACCAGGCAATGGACATTTCTTGGGTCAGGTTCAGTTAATGGCCAATGTTTGGTCTGATGTGAAAGCAACAGAGGCTCACTGAAAAGAAGCTGCTTACAGGGTCCGGTTTCAGGAAGCAGGGCTAACAAACTCTTGAGTTCAACCCTGTGCTCTGAGATGAGTAACTCAGGGTCTTGGGTTTCAGAATAGTGGATCAGCGTTGGGTCAGTCAACTCTGAGCGTGTTCACTCTGGGTTGAGCGCGTGCGTAAAAGCCATCGTCAATGGATCGCTGAGAACATGATTCACCATGGAAACAGGAGAAACACATGCTTGATCCTCCCACTTCTCCACTTCTCCCCCAAAAAACTCCACGTTTCCACTCCTCCCACTAGAGTGAGAAATATGAATGATTAAAGGATTATGTCTGGTATGGAGAAAAATGAACGTGGATATTGTCTCATAACGCTGATCCCAGGACAAACATTTTTTTTGTCAAGAGAATCATTACACGTCGCTATGAGAAGCAATAATCTATTTTAAGAATTAAGTTACGCATATCAGCAACAGCAAAAAGTATTAAGCTGGCACTGCACAAAATTGTTGACAGCGTTTTATATTCGCTGTAAGCATGCGGTTCTATTATCCTTTGCAGTAAATAGACTGTCAATCCTTTTAAATGGGGAGTGAAGGGTTTAACGTCAGACAAATTAGGCGACAGTTTTCATTGAAGAGCCCTACATTCATATTAGGCTATTTAACGAGGCTCAAACATAAAATCATCAGGAAATTATAAAAACATCTTCATTTCTATGGAGTGACTTTGCTTCAAACTGCACGTGGTCGTGCTTTGGCACGCTTTCTTCAGTCGGAGCTGCAGCGTAAAGTGACAACACACTCAAAGTTGGTCATACCACCTATCCAGCAGGTTAACGGTAACGGACTCCGAATTGCGCTGAACCTGCTTCCTGAGACGGAAACCCCAGAGTTTACACAAAATCTGAGTGAACAAACTTTGAATTGCCTCAAAACCTGCTTCCTAAAACCGGCCCCTGGATCGTCATTTTGGGTCCCAACCACAAGGCTGTGTGGTCAGATAGTAGTAACTGTCAACTGACCAGTCAACAGCAACCACATTTCACTTTTAAGGCGAGACACGGCAGGCAAAAACATCGTTTTTTTAAGCACTGGTCAATTTTGAGATTTGTGTCTATTTAGCTTCCATAACATGTCTTCTTTCATACTAGTATGGATAAAAGGTCCAAAATATACGTTTTAGGTGTTTATTTTACTAAACTTTGACTGCTTGCGTCTGTATTTTGCTCCTAAATTCGTCAAAAGTGAGCATTCTAACGTAACATAAAGCACCGCGGCCGCTGTATGAATCATAATAACCATGGTACTGTTGGAAAGCTCTGAATCTCAAGAACAACGTTATCTGATCCAAATATGGTCATTTCCTTTGTATCAGTAACCAATCGTGAAAGTGTGAGGAGGGATTCAATGCTAGGAAAGCGACCTCATTGGCTAATGCACATTTCTGACGATGTGATTCGCTAAAAGGCATCACGTGATGCTAGCCCCGGGTAGCTCGAAAATCACAAAATAAAATGGGAAAAACGTTGAAAATATGCCAAACCAAGACAAAAAAAATACTTAATCAATTGGCTACGGACATTACATGATCGCCATTTGAAGGGGAGAAGTGTTAAAGACATGTAAATCACGCCGATCACGTCGGGGAGACACAGACTGTCAGACGATCAGAGGGGAGATGGTGGGGAGAGAGAGCGTCTGTGCCGACAGGAGCAGGTTGACAGACAGTGTCTAATAATGAATTAACCACGTTTAAATTAGCATGTGGATGTGAATGTTACTATGCTATGGTTTATATATGTTAAACAGTGGTAGGCCTATATGGCATTGAGGGGTGTAGGGCCTAATTCAATAAATTACTCTAGCTATAATCAGTGATTATCAGCAGAATTCACGTTTTTATCTTTAACGGCCGTTTTCTCAAAATGAGCTTTTTCCAATACTCTGCGAAAGATATCTCAACTTCTAGACCACTGACATCAACCAAACTTTCTATGATCATCCATAGCACTATTTTAAAGGTTTTTACACAAGGATTTGTTAATATATTGTTAATTGTCTGATTTATGATACATTTTCCTCCTAAAAACATGCCGAAAATGCATTTCTAAGACATGTACATAGTCTTTTTTGATTTATTAAATGAAAAAAGGCTGTATCCAAAATCTGTTGTGTAAAAACTTTAGAAACTAATATGTGGTTAAAATAAAATTGAGATTTTAACTCTGGCTTTATCCAACATCTCAAATTTTTTCTCGAAAAATGACCCAAATTTACGCATAATTGGTTAAATATTGCCATATTTGCATATTTAATATAATACTAAAGAAAAACATGTAATACAAAAAATAATTGTGTTAGTGTCAGTAATCAACTGGCAAAGTTTCATGATGATATCTATAAGTTAAAAAAAAATCCCTATTCACCTGGGGTATCTCGCCTTAAATCAGATTCTTGACTAGAAAATGCTCATAATTAACTAACTTCTTCCCGGCATTTTTATTACACAAACGAAAATAAACACAAATCAAGCTGTGTTAAGAAAGACAGCAGCACTACATTTGTATTGATATCAATGAGATGGGGTAAAATAAAAGGCAGGGAATGCACAGCATTAGAACCTGGCTCAACGTTTGTCGCAACCCTATGTGGCGTTCATTTTCAGGCCTCTATGTATTAGTATGTTAAGATAAACCAATACCAACAGTTAAACGTCATCTAACAATACCACCAGTCTCTGAGGACATAATATGGAATGACAGTGCAAAAGGAAAAAGCATGCAAACACACACACACACACACACACACACACACGCACACACACAGGAAAGTGTGTTTACCCATGCATCATTGTGTTCAGCTGATCGCATTAGGTTATTCTGCACACACATGTCCCATTGACATTCAGCAGGATGTGTATGCTGCTGGTTTAGCATTGAACATTCCCAGCTGTGCATATGTGTCTGTATCATGTAGTCTACATAGTGGGCTCGTGGTGTCAGTGTGTGCTCCCACTAACAGCATATGTGTCAAGATGCATGAGGCTATTCCCCATTGTTTGTTTGTAGCATGCTCTCTAATGGATATACAGTATATCACTAAAGCAATGTCCCTGTACCTTAGAGAATGTTTTCAGCTCAACCAATGGGGCTATCCCAAAGTTTCTGGGTCACAGGTCAAAGTCTGTATTGGTCGGTCGATGGTATACCTCTGGAGGGAAATGGGAGTGCGAGAACCTCACTGCATTATCATTTTCTGCTTTTTATATGTAGCAAACATGTTTCTCATTATGTTAACCAATGCGACTCCCCAGAGGTCGTGGGGTTTGCTCGCTCCCTTGCTAGCTTGTTTCAGGGGGCTTTCTGTGCAGCTGGGCACAAAATGGCGGTCACAGGGGTTAATCTTGCTTGGGGTTAGAGCTGATCTTGTTGAGACAGTACCAGTAGCTCTTGTTTGGCTATCATGGGTTTTTGATTGTCTGGAGACGGACAGTAATACCAGGTCAACACCAATGCTCAGGAGTGTTTTGTCTTCTTCTCTGAAACACCAAGATAGGTTAAATCAGTGGTTCTCAATTATTTTCTGTCATTTTTTCGCGCCCCCCCTAAATTGAACTACTATTGAGAACCTGCTAATATTTATTTATTTATCTGTACAAAACCACTGTATGAGTTTCTGGCACGAGCATTCAGCATACAATCACTGTATTATCAAATTAGATAACAACAATTAGCTGAGATAACTTCTGCAGCAAAAAAATTCAAAGTTCAGTTTATTAGCTCAATGTGTAACATTTAAACAACTACTCAGTCTGTGTGAATTTCAGGACAGAGAAACAAGAGCAAATGATTCACTGAGGTTTGCATTTCATTCAAAAAAAATTTAAACTGTAAACATAGTTAATTAATAATTCATTAACGTTATTATTAGTCTACTTGCTTGATTTCTTTTTAAATAGCCTACAGAGACACTTGGAGACACATGTGGACATGTATTTACTGTAAATCGCGGCCTTTCGCACGGATATGACCATACACAAGCACACATAGCGCTTGCTAGCACTTTTTTTTTTTTGGTCAGTTGGAACAACTCACGGCACCCCCCCCCCCTCAGGGGGGCGCGCCCCACCATTTGAGAAGCACTGGGTTAAATTAACCAATGATAAACCCCCTGGAACACTCCATCACTGTTCCTTTGTGAAAGTCATAGAACACACATACTGGTCTTTGACAGTAGAGGATAGCTTTTGATTTTAGTTAAATTAAAATAGAAATAAGAAAAACTGCCATTTGTATTTTGTTCTAGGTTTAAACATAATGACTTTAATGTTTGAAGGGGGCTTTTGTTTCAAAACATACTGTAAGCCATAGCGTCACAAAATGTTCAATGTCATACATGGCTGCATTTCTATAGCACTTTTACAAGATATTTGCCACTTTCCAACCCATTACCCATCCAACCCTTGATTGGTAGGGTGCTGGCCTTGTCATCGGATGCAATTCTGGGTGTCTTACCCACACAATGGACTAAAAGGGACAATGTTTTCCTAAAATGGAGTCTTTTATTCTGTATTTTATTAGGTATTATACTATGTATTGTGTGAGTGTTAGTTTGAGCTTTGTTTTTAGAGGCTGCATGAGCAAATTTCATTGTATGGTTCTACTGCACAACGACAGATAAAGCATATTCCTAATTCTTTCTAAGTTGAGCGAGTCAGTACTCTGAACACAGTTTGAAGCTGCTACCAAAAAACTGTGTGCTAATCATAATACCTGTAGAGTTGAGTTGGATGTGGAGCCCAGTGCCACTAGGACAAATGGCCAGGAGGAGGTGAGCATATCATGACCACTGACAATGTTTCCATGGCTCATATGGGTTCTTCTGGAAGTCACTAACAAACTACCTGCGTATAATTATTTCCTGGTGGAGACTTTGACTTCTCAGTAGGTGTCACAGTGTGGGCTGAGGTCTCTGAGATTCAGACACATCAACCTGTTGTTGACACCTGTCAAGGTGTCACATGGGGTTGAATTTGGCATACATTTTCCAAAAAGATTGAGGGAGAACCAAAAACATTCTACTGTATATTAGGTAAAATCCTAGCCTGGAAATCCAGACTGATATCTAGAACGATAGAGGGTCTGGCCACCATCAATAGACCTTCCCAACCCAAGGGGCGGCACTTACGGGTGCATTTCAAATTCCACTGCACGCAAATGGATAGCACTATGACCAATCAGAGCAATGAATGAGGTGACGTATTAAGCCCCATTCGTTTAGCGAACAGCGGGTTAACTTTTAAATTAAACTTTTGTTGTGGTCGGTCAGCAAAACAGAACATTCCTCTTACTTGCTAATGAAAGTTTTAAGGTGCCAACACACTGCACACCGCCGCGCGGCGAGTTTACATATAAAGTCAATGTATTGGTGAGCGGTTCGTGCGGCGCGGCGTGGCACGGCGCGGCTGCCGCAGGAGTTGAAAATATTGAACTTTTTGCTGCCGGCCGCGCCGCGATAGCCAATCAGCGTTGAGCTCCTCCCTACGTCACTCACTTCGGGACGACGGACAGAGGAAATTAAGATGGATGAAAACATAATAGTCACAGTTTGCTCCCATAAGTTCTGTGAATAGCCTATGTGTCTGTTGCCTGCTGTGTACAGTTATCAGTTTTGCTTTATGAACCAAGTTAGCACCGGTAAGCTTGGCTAAAGCACCATCAGCACAGCAGACTGGTGCTCTCAGCACCGGTTAGCACCAGCGCCAGCATATCCCCAGAGTAGGAGAAGGCTACCCTTGTCGGGCGGCCGGCGGCGGACACAATATAACCCAATATGATCACGCGGCGCGGAACCTGCGATTCGCGCGGCCAACCGCCGCGCCGCGGAGTGCAGTGTGTTGGCATCTTTAAGTGCCGTCTTCCAAATCGCAAAGTGTCGAGGCGAAAGCCGTCACAAACTCAAACAACTTATCCACAGCCATCAGCGGCAGCAAATTTAATTTGCCAGCGCCTAGCAGCAGGTCTGGATTTCCAGGCTAGTATAATCCTGTTCAATGCATTTTATCATTTATTTAGAATATTCTCTACTGTATTATTGGAGCGCTCCAGTGGCGTAGTGGATAGAGCGCGTACCATATCGGCTCTGGCCTTCGTTGCAGTGGTCGTGGGTTCAAATCTGACCGGTGGACCTTTACTGCAGGTCATCCCCCCTCTCTCTCTCTCTCTCTCTCTCTCTCTCTGTCTCCCCATTTCGACTCTGTACTATCTAATAAAGCTTGAAAATGCCTAAAGAGAATATGCTCTATTATAAGGGTCGGGAGTTTGATTCAGAACGCCTTTATTGTCATCGCACAGATATACAAGGAAATGTATTGCAATTCCTCTCAGTCTACCAAAGAATGAAAGTGCAAGATAAAGGCACACAATGATATAAGTAAGTAGACATTAGTGAACTGGTAACAGTGTAATTGCGCAAATCCCACAAAAGAATATATTTAATTCACTCACTTTCCACATCTCATCTGTAAAAGGCAAGTGAGCAGGTTTTGCGGATTGGTAGGGTCGATGAGGGGTTGAGAATATGGTTTGGTGAGTTTTTGCCTTTTTTTAAATAAAGTAAAACAGAGTTCTAGCAGTCCTGGATAAACAATGTTGTCTGTGGACCATCCTTGTGGTCTGATACAAACCCCCCCTCACACCTCTGGCACGCTTGCCTCTGCTGAAGGCAGTGTAGAGCTGTGCGAACAAACTTTGGGGCAGGAACACACCAACTCTGTAGTTGTTTTAGTCCTTGTCCTGTAGAAGACACAGGTTCAGGTACTTGCCAATCAAAATACATTGTAATGTGAAAATATGTAAAAGCAATGGAGTGCATCTCACCTTTATTGATTGTGACAGCAAAGTAGTGTTGTTTTTGTCAACGAAATGTATGACAAAATATCAACGAACCTTTATCACGTGACAGAAACGAGACGAGATGCAACGTAAATGGTGGTCATGTGACGAAGACTATAATCAAATATATAATGCTTTATTGTTGACGAATAAAAACGGGACTAAATGTGGTTTACAAAAACGAAAACTCTGCTAAAATATCTTTTCATGTTCATTGACAAAAACGAGAGGACACGAAATGTTACAAGGCTATTTTGTCTTGCCATTATTATTATTTTGGAATATTTCTGTTTCTGAGTCTCGGGGCTGCAAACAGGCTACGGCTTCAGATTATAAGCATTTCACTGGTTTAACATGAGCATTTAACTAGACAAATGTGAGTTGGCTTTTATTTTGAAATAGCAGAAAGTTAGCAGGTGACGTTACTTCCTCAATCCCCACTCGCGGCAATATAGAAGCTAACAAAGCATTATCCCCCAAATCAATAACACGGAGAAAATGACTGCTGAACATTTACAGTGTGGGCTGCAGCCTGAAGTTAGGCTAACTGTCAATATGCGGGCAAACGTACTCACGTCGTCTTGACTGGATTCCTGTCGGACATTAACCATGACTCCTGTGTTCCCTGCTCTCCTGATACATGCAAAGTCATGTTGAAAAAGTATTCCATTGTTTTCTGAACGAGTAGTAGCCCTGTTTGTGGACGTCTATCCATCAAAACTATGACGTAGGTCCTTAGCAACGGTCATTATACCCTTGCCAGAGGTCTGTCTTGCTGGAAATAACAGACCTGTAGAATGCCGTGATTTACATAGGATTTTCAAAGTGCCAGGTTTTACAATCTGCAGAGAAATGTGTTGGGAGCTTCAAACTTTGTTCAGACGTTAGAGTACACTGACTCTAGTCAGCATTAATCGGATGGGCCTTAACTCCACACCATAACCTAATATTCCTTTAGAGATGGTCAGAGCAGTATTGATTGTGCTGTCAGGCCTATGTAAATGCCACTCTCTGTTATCACTTTTCTGACCGGACGATGTGAGGCATCTGACAGCTTCATTTGACAGGTGTATCTGATCCCCTAAAGCACGCTGCTACACACCGCCGTCTGTATGTAGCCATTGCATCATTTCATTATTACTTTACTAGGAACTTTTATAAAGTATACAATCTGCGTCATAATTTTTTGCTTGTTTAAATATTTTTAAATACTGTATGGATTTGTGGCAGTTAAACACAGCTGATGTTAGGGAAAAGGTGTGTTAGGGTTAGGGGTTAGGGTTAGGCTAAAGTCAATCATCACTGTCCCTGTAGGGTTTAAAAAAGCAATTCACATTTCTGTTAATGGCTTTGGAATTATAACAGAAAAAAACATATTTTATATAATGGCCGCCTCAGGGTGTGATGTCACCTATTGCGCTATCAAATGATCGGTAACACTCGTATTAGTTAAACTGCTTAATTACCAAAAGATCTGGCTAATGCAATTAAGGAATGTAGCTTCCCTGTTGCTTCACTCCGCTGTGTGTGCGAATAATGCCCGACGACATTCGCTCAATAATGGGTTTTTTTTTAAGTCAAAATGATGACCCAATTAGACCTGGTTTTTCACATTCATTTGATTTCACCTCGTATGTAATTACAGCAGAATTAATATCAGCCACGGTAATTGGTTTTAAAAGGCAAAGTGAAAGTAGCACAGGGAGAGAGAGAGAGGCTGCAGGGGAAATATGAGATTATTTTCAACTGGGAGGAATTGTCGCTCACCGTGTGGAAGAGGGGATAATTGTCTCTTGAGTGATTATTACCGTAATTTAAGAAACAAAATGTGTTTTTTTTCCACCACCACCATATGTTTTTTTTTTCTTCTTCTTTTTTTCGCGTTGGCAATTTGCCTGCCTGTATTTGTTCTATCTTTTTGCGATCTCTAAAAAAAAATAGATTTTCTAATGTCTTATCTTGTATCGTAGTCATGTGCACTTTTTTAACCTATAGCTTTTGGAATGTGCTATCTAATCCAGCTATATAAAACAAGGAAAGGCTGTGTGTCTGTCTGTGTGCCTCATTCCTCATATTTGCTTGATTTGTGTGGAGCATTTGTGCTGCGATCACTGCCGAAAATCTGCGCATGCACAACTATTTATACTACTATCTTGACTATCTACTATTACCCTTTTCACTCTGGATTTACCTTTGCTAGCCACATGCAATTAATATGTTGTACATGGACAAGCCTGTGAAAATTCTTACCACATCCCAACATTGACATGTCGTTGCACCGCACATATACTAAGGACTAGTATAAATATAATTGTACCTACTTGCTTATGCCTGCATCTATCAGCATGGCCCTTTATTAGCCTTATTCACTGTGTGTGCGTTGCAGTCAGAGCGGTATGCTGTACAGTATGTGCTTGTGTGCGTTTGCCAACCACTCCACCCCCCAGCCCTTTCTTCTCCATTCTCCCCTTTCCCCAAATTGAAATGACATGCCTCTAAATTTCTCTCTCCTCTTCCATCCCTTCACCCCGTCATTAATATTTAAAGCGACACCTTGAGTAAAACTCACCGGCCAAGACGTTAGTGGGGAGAGACAGAGGGGGGGTCAGTGAGGGGGGTATTGTGTTCACAGGAATCCTTTAATCCAGGGGAATTAGCCATTTAATAGCGAATCACCATTTGTAGATTACAGGGTTTAGACTCTGGGGACCAACATTCTCAGACACCTGCATTAAATACAACCTGAAAATTTCTCTCTCTCTCTCTTTCTATCACTCTCTCACTCACTCACACACACACACACACACACACACACACACACACACACACACAGATGTGCCCATAGGCCTAGCACAAACAGAGCTCTTTGTCTTTTGCCATAAAAGCATCTTCCCATAGTGTTTATTGAGTGAGTCTAATGCAACCTTATATTCTGCTTCACCTTTTCAAGAATCCAACATTATTAATACATTTAATTTTAGAGATGGCAAGCTCTAATATAACCACCTCCACCACCGCTCAAGGAACTACTCGGTGCCAGACCCCCCTGGCCTATTCGATCGCCACGTCTGGCCCATGTATCTGAAACACAAGACCATCATAATAAACTATGTTTTTTCCTTTTTAAATTGCATTGAGAATGTTGTTTTTGTATTTAAAACCAATACCCCAAACCCGGGTGTGATATTGTAGGACACTTTTGGCGCTTTTCCACCGCACATGTAGCTCGACTCGACTCAACTCGACTCGACTCAACTTGGTTTGGTAGCAGCACGGGTCGTTTTCCACCGCAAATAGTACCTGCTGAACGTGGGCGGGGTCGTCGTAAGGGGCTGAAAGCCTACTCCGGAGCAAAGTAGCGAAGCAGAAATTACGAGCAGTTGTTGCACTATTAACTGAACCAACCGGCAAAAACACGGATGAAAAATGTTTAAGAAATACCCCCTTGTATCTGTTTGCTAAAATAAGTAGAAGAATATTGCTACGGGCCATTAAAAGGGATGGTTGTTGTCCCAATGTGTGACTCTGCCACACAGTCAGCTGTAGGGATGCACGTAAACACGGGCATGATAAAGTTGACTGTTTAGTGCTTGTTTCAGGATACGTGTTTTCAAATGCAAGCCTTGTCTCAGCCTGAATATTTTATTGAGGTAATCAGTTCAGTCCGAGGCTTGTAATGTAATCGCTCGCTATCATGTCTGTCCCAGCTGGCTACTATTTAGCCTAGCTGCTAGCTGCCCTACATGTCTCCTCTCGTATGTAAGTAACTTCCCCAACAACCAACACTGGGTGAGCTTAGCGAATATATGGAAAATAAATTCGAATCTGTGATGCTAATCAAATGAAAGAGAGCCAGAGAAGGCTGCACGCGGCGTAAATAAACTCAAAAGTCCCGGAGAGTTGGGGAGAATAAACAACAGAATGAAGCCGGTAGTCTCTGGCCACTGATTGGCCAGACAATAGTCTCTGGCCAATCAGTGGCCGGCCGTCTGCCGACGTCACCTTTTAGCATCGGTTCAGCTCGCTTGGAATCTAGAGCGAGGCGATACCAAAAAAGCAGCCGCTACGTGGTACCAGGTACCATGAAATTGCGGTGGAAAAGCCAAAAATGCGAGTCGAGTCGAGTCGAGTCGAGCTGATACCATGCGGTGGAAAAGCGCCATTTGTGGCTGTGCATCATGAACAGCACAAGCTAATCCTATCTCAGATACTGCATTCAGGTAGATACATAATACTACTTTGTGCTAAATGTTCATCCAAATGTGTGTCTGAAACTATGAACTAACTTCAACAGGTTATCAACACGTGCATACATTTTGTCATGAATTGTTTTTCTTGCTTGTGCTCTCACACAAAGGTGTACGCTCACAGGCACACATGCACACACACACACACACACACATTCTCTCACAAAAACTAGCTGTGGCAGAAGATGACAGTGTGTGTTGTCTCCGGCATTGACAAGTAGCATACAGAAAACAATGATGTGTGTTTTTAATATGGCGGTAAGTAATTTACTGCGTACAGGATGAGATGCTATCAGCCACACCTGAGACAGGGGAGGCAGTGATCAGTTCAATTGTCTTTTTCTTTAAACAAAGCACCAATTATTTGTATTTATTTATTTATTTTCATTGATTCTTACTCACCTCTGCCTATGTGGAAGATTTGTTTTAGCCATGAGTTTGTATTTTAAATCATCTTCATTTTGTCATTAACTTTTCTTCCAATATGAACACGTCATTGTAGGGCATTAACTGAGAGGAATGTCTGAAAGAAACACTGCTGCTGTTAAATGATGCATTTTGGCCTGCTAAGAAAAGGGTGTTTTGGGAAGTCTTCGGTTACTAGAATTTTTTTTAAATTGCCGCGAAATGAAGACATTATCCTTGCTGAAAATACATATGAAGTTTTACTGAGGGAGATCTTGGGCTGGATTTTGCTTCAACAAGGTGTACATTTGATAGAATATACAATGTGTGTTTATTTAAAGTAGCTACATGGAACTAAGAGTTGTTGTCGATTCAAGCGCCTGCCCTTTTGAACAAAATCAGCAGCGCCTGCTGTCCTAAAGATCTTTGCTAGCACGTGCATTTGTTTAGGACGCAAGAAGAATGCATGGCCATGAGGTAATGTATGAGGTAATATATTAATATGTGACTATATGTCAGATTAATAATGCTTATATAACCATGGTAACATTAAAAAAAACACAGGCTTTTCCCATCTGCCTGCCGGACCTGAGCAAAAGCATCAATGATAACTATATAAAAATAGAATTTTTTTCACAGATGGTCTCGTTTGCTGTAACAGGTGATTTGTGATCACCAGAGGAAACATTTCACTGTTTCATGAACATTTAAAAACTTCCTGGAAGGAGGTTTATGTGTTAGTATTTCTTCAGAATAGACTCATATGTCAAATGAAGGCTTTTGTGGCTCTGTTTTCACACACAAACAGCATCACCTATGTGTCACACACACACACACACACACACACACGCTCATGCTCTGTGGGCTCACTCCCTGTCCCTCTCCCAGCAGTGCCAGCTGCTCTTTTTCTCTTCAACAACTGCAACAGGGCACTGTGCTGCTGCCAGTGGGCATCAGGGCCAGGCTGACACACAAACACACACATGCGCATACACACACACACACACACACACACACACACACACACACACACAGTAGCTCTCTTTGCAAGTATGCTTTTGCACACTCACAAACACACACACACACACACACACACACACACACACACACACCTGTCCCTGATGCAAGCAGACCGGCCACATATTGTTTCCTGTGAGCTGGTGCCAAACAGTGTGGGCCTGCCTGTGTGTGAGGTGAACAACGGGGAATACACAACCTGCGGTTTGTGTCGGCTCAGCGTACTTTACACTCAGTTTAACATGAGCACATAAACAACCACATAAACAACCACAGGGGAGGAGGGAGGCATCAACACACACACACACACACACACACAAACACACTCTATGTTGTGTTAAATGAGATCTTTACCAAGGTGCCACTATACATCCAGCTGTCATCCTGTCCATCTGGCCTGTACGGTCCATCCTCATTGGTCCACAGGTAGTCTAGTGTCATAAACCATTTTTACATTAAAGGAACAAACAAATACAACTAAATGTAGAGAAAATCCATAATGTTATTCCTACAAATCTTGAAATCTCCGGGATGGGAACGTAACATGCTGTCATTCACACATTGACTGACAGCATGTATTTTAAAAGGTTAGTTCAGAGAAAGATGAACTTGAATAAATAGCTGAATAAATCCTTTATTGAGACATTTCAACTACATTGAGTATGTATATAATTAACCAATCTTTTACAAACTCCCAGAAAACTTGAGGTCTGCTGCAACTCTCTGCTCTTTTAAATCTGAAGACTTTTCTGTTTCCCTTTTAACCTGTAATTTCTATTTAATTTAAATGTTTTTTTTGTAGAGCCCCACAGAAATAGGTTAGGGTTAGTCCCTTTTCATATATTTCATTCGCTTTTCTAATGTTTTTATTTATTTTATTCTATTTTATGTATTTTAATCTTGATGTATTTCATGCCCCTGTAAAGCACTTTGAATGGCCTTGTGTCTGAATTGTGTTATATAAATAAACTTGCCTTGCATTGCCTTTTAATACACAGATGATAGGAAACTGAATCATATTTTCTTCTGCAGTAAACGTTTTGTTCAAATATAATAAATAATAATTTAAATTAATAAATAAAAGCTAACGATAGAATAGAAATGTATTCCCAAAATAGATTACATAACAACAGGTGAAATGTCGAGGCAAGAGAAATGATATAACAATATAACCATTTAATGATATACAGCGTATCACATATAAAATACAAGATTAGCATTAGTCATATATGGCAGGTGGATGGAGATATATAATGTATTGTATGTTTAAAGTCGCTGGTGCATTTGTATTTGAAATTAAAACAAATTATTTTTTCTCGTCAGAATGTACATTTAATGGATTAGTGCAGAGGTTGTTCATCATAATGCAGTGTGCTTGTGCTCTATACTGAGTTTTACGGTAATCCAGAGTAGGTTTACTAGTACAGTGCACATCATAACATTGTATTCAATTCAATAATGTAACACCGTTCATTTGTCATAGCCTTACTAATGAAAATTTTCTGTTTACAGTTGCACAAAAATAATGCTGTATTTAATATTTACTAGGATTCAGACAGAAAGTCAAGCTTTTACAGTATGACTGGGTACCATTAGGGTCTATGATTACTACAACATTAGTATAGACTGGCAACACTTGTCAAGAGCAGCCCATGTTTGACAAATCAAAAACATTTATGTTGTATCAAATGTTGTTGTTCATAGTGTTAAGATCTGGTCAAAGACCAAAAAAACAACATTTGGATTTCAGATTTTTTTTTAACAGGTTGTGAACTAATACCTCTGGTCATGTAGATGTCACTCGATGGTGTTTTGTGCCCCCGACGGAGCCTTCCAGGCAGCGAATATGAATTAAGTTTTGCGCTTGATTATCAATATAATGTGATGTGATATATTATATTAAGACCACCCAGGTCTTACACAGCAACTTGTATTTCAGCTCTGTTTTTTTACATTTTCATTGTACTATGTGGAATATCGCAACATATCCCAATATGCATTGTATCACAATGTATTGTGGTGTGTATATCGTATTGTGAAAAACCTTGCGGATACACAGCCTTAGTCTGCTGCTAGCTACAGCAAAGTGCAGAGGCATTACCACAGGCTATATGGGCCGAGAGAGGCACAGAAGGACAGACGGGGAGAAAGACAGACAGACAGAGGAGTCTGTATTGAGTGTGGGCTTTCTCAGGTGAGTTGAGCCAACGAGGGATGGCTCCTCTCGTTCTTTGGGCTGTGAGATGTGATCTGATTGGTTAGATGAGGGCTTGAGCCAGTGCTGTGCTGTGGGGCCGACAGCTCCACTCTGTTTATTTCATGAGGATGTAGCTGTAGAGTTTGACTGTGTTTGGGCCTGTGTGGTCCAGCGATACTGACATCAACTTGATTAAATGTTAAAATGGCCTGAGGTTTTTTTTTTTCTTTTTCGGATGGCTCGACATGGAGCCGTCACACTTGCCCTCCTTCTTGATGTATATTGATCTTGTGCTAAGAGACGGATAAAGGGGGTTGGATACTATGTGTTCACTCACTCTGTTTCAGTCCGGGTTTGAGGATAGGGTACATTTTTATTTTTGTGAGCAATTCTTTAAAGCTTGTTTGTTCAATTTGTTTTGACATAATCAGTGAATATCTGAACACGATCCATCACTTGTACTTACTGTGTGGGCCTAAACAGTTCAGTGTTCATACACAGTGTATGCTCTAAAAACAGGCTCGCTGGGCTATGGTGGCCCTCTTTGTTTACATACCATTTGTTTACACACCAGTTTACAGAGGCTGTGTATTGACACTGGATTCTTCTTCAGTGCACATAAATCAAATCAAATCAGCTTTATTTGTACAGCCCAATATCACAAATATAATCTTTTTCTCAGTGGGCTTCACATTCCATACAGTACGACACCCTCTGCCCTTAGAACCTTAGCTTGGCTGAGAAAAAACTCCAAGTAAAAAATCTCAACATCATGCAATACAATAGATGTCACATGTACAGGAAAGCTTAGTCCTCACAAAGATGCCAGTACAAGTAAACACACACAACACACGAAGATTGGGGACCATGTGAGTTGAACTTGTCCGCCTGAATACTGGTGCAGTAGTCAGTAGGTGTGTGTGTGTGTGTGTGTGTGTGTGTGTGTGTGCATAGTTATGTGTAATGTTTGTGTGTGTGTGTGCGTGCGTGCGTGTGTGTGTGTGTGGGCGTGGCTCCTCAGTCCCCAGGGAGGCAGAATTACCCGTCTGACTGCGGATAAATCAGCTCGCGCAGCGCACACAGGAAATTTACGAGTCACACTTGATAGATAATACAGAGAGCAACTCGCAACGGGGGATTCTCTTTCGGTCTCTCCCTCTCATTCCTCCTCTCCCTCTCATCCCTCCATCCCCTTATGTCCACTCATTTGGCTGTCTGCCTTTCAGTCTTTTCACTTTTTTTTGGCAATGATAGTATGACAAGTGTAACTATACAGCTCCGGAAAAAATTAAGAGGCCAGTCTGGACTTTTCTTAGATATTCATCTCTATATAACTTATTGAAAATGCTCTTAATGACTAAAAAAGTATTGGAATTTAAGTAGAAATGTTGTCAGTAGTTTATTTTATAAGACCAAAATGTTCATTCTACTCAAATATATGCCTATAAATCGTTAAAGAGGACCTATTAAGCTACTTTTCTGGTCTTAATTTCTTGTTTTACACTGCTATAGAGCAACCTGACACGAATCACATCACAAAAAACTATGTAGATTTTCGGGAAGCTCTTTCTCTTATTTTGGCGATCCAGCACATCCTGTCAACACTTGAGTGTGTGTGCTTCGGCTCCCTCCGCCTGTGCTTCGGCCATCTCCGCTCCCCTCCCCCCCCTCCTGCAAACCCCACTCCGTTGTGATTGGTTACCTTCCTTCCGGAACACTTTCAGTGGCGGGAAGCGCGAGCATGGACCTATAAGGGCACGAGGCAGACGCGAGGCAGACGCGAACAGGGAAGTGACAGCATTACCATACATGGAAACATCCGCGTGGAGACGTCACAAAGTTTTATGCGACGTAACAAATTATGAAAGGGTAGACCGCTTTGAACACGTGACTTCTCGACTGGCTAGAATAGTGTTTAGTGCTCTGCACAGACACCCCAGACGGTCAGCAGGGAATATGTCGAAATGCATGTAAGTCATTATTTGATAATTTAGTATGGTTAAGCATGACTATGAATCATCATAACAACGTTTATAGGTCATAAAAGTCAAAAAGCATCATAGGTCCTCTTTAAACGAGAGACACTGAATATTTGGAGTGGTCTCTCAATTTTTTCCCAGAGCTGTACATTAAGTAAAAAAACGCAAAAAGAAAAACACAAAAAAGAGAAAAAATGTAGGCTATTACGTTGTTCCTATGTGGGCTCACCACTGTGGTTTAGTCTTTTTTCAGGTTCCCGTGACACAATGGGATTTGTTGTAGCGAGGCTCTCAGGCATTTTGTATTGCTTTCCAATACGGATTCTCTACGTATTGTTCACCACTTTCAGAACATTCAAAACATAACACAACATGTTTTGAGACGTCTTGATGATTTGAGGAATCATGTGGGGCGGCTGTGGCGAAGTGGGTAGGGCGGTTGGCCACTGGAGTGCAGGGTCGATGGTTCGATCCCCGCCCCAAAATGCTCCTGATAGTTAGCTTGCACCCTGCGTGGTAGCTGCTGCTATCGGTGTATGAATGTGTGTGTGATTAGGTGAATGTGTACAAAACAATGTAAAGTGCTTTGAGTCTGTGAAAAACAAGTAAAAAGTGCTATATAAGTGTTGTCCATTTACGATGTGATACAACAACAAATCTATGAGAGAATGAAACCTTGTTAAAGCATTAGGACATTTTCTGTCATTATTGGGTTCCTTTCCTGGCTGCAGCCTTTGGATGAAATGTGACAACCAACCCCAAAGAGAATGTAACGACCAACCCCAACTGGAATGTCTTGCTAGCATCAAGGCTTATAACCATCTAACAACTAGTTAGCTAGCTAACAACAATCTAAACTATGGCTTTCCCTTCACACGTTTTAAGGGTAACAAGTGTTTTGTTATAAACCCATTGTGCCTAGAAGAAAAAAGACCTGAGGAGCTAAATATTTACAATTTGACATGAAAAACACAAAAAGCCCTGTCACCTCAAATTCAGCTGTCTTACTCCAAAGAGCACTATGTAGGGGAACTCTGACCCCAATTCTGGACCTTTCCATAGCAAAATTTCAGAGACAACGCCCTCTGGTGGCGAGATATAACAAATGAGACAACCAACCCGTGTGACAACTAACCCTGTTCTCCCCTACTACACTGTCTGCATTGCCTTGTGTGAGGATAGTCAGAAGGTTAAGATGGTTAGGTCCAGTATAGGGGGTGTCTGAAATTGTTGGGAAATATATAGTTACAGGTAAAGGGGAGAAGTGGGTTGTCTTTCATATTTTTGGAGGAGCTAACTATTTACACCTTCTTAATATTACGGGGCACTTATGTGTGTGTTTTCTGGATTTGGAGACTTTGGTAGACCTTGATGCTCCAACAAAATAAAAATATTTTTTTCTTAAAGCAACAAGCCCAATCTTCTCTCTGCTCAATCTTTTGCTTTGACCAAAGAAAGAAGATTGCTCCTCTTGAAATGTCCTGTTCACACAGAATTGTTTTGTAGCTTATTCATTACTCCTTTTTTCCTTCTTACTCTTTCTCTCTCTCTCCCTCCCTCTCTCTCTCTCCCTCCCTCTCTTGTTTTGAAATTAAATCACTAGCGCTGCAAAACAACTCTGAAATGCCTGGTGCTGACACGGCCCAAAACATCCCCGTCTGTGGGAAACGTAGTTTTTCCTTTCCACCACCCGCCTCATTTCCCAAGATGCTTCTGGCCTCGGTGGCTATAAATCAGATGCACTCGGTTCCACAGAAATGCAAATCTTGGTGGTGGTGCACTTAAATTCTCCCGGCGATATATTACTGCATCTTGTCTTGTGTGTGTGTGTGTGTGTGTGTGTGTGTGTGTGTGTGTGTGTGTGTGTAAGATATATATTGCAGTCAACCATTGGGAGTGCTAAAGCAGAACGAGGCGGATTGAGAATTGCAGTTCTGTGACGTCAAAATGTGAAAAGGCGCTGGCCTGTATCCCGGGGAGCGGGGACTTAGTTTTTTTCTGAATGTATAAAGATTAAAGCAAAAAAAATTATTGTCCTCTGCATGAGTTCATCCTGTGTGACTATGAAATAAAAGGACTCTGCGTGTGTGTGTGTGTGTGTGTGTGTGTGTGTGTGTGTGTGTGTGTGTGTGTGTGTGTGTGTGTGATGGTGTGTGTGTTTGTGTGTATGTGTGTTTGTGTGTCTGTGTGCAGGGCCGACGGACTGCGGGCATAAGTGCGACAGGCTAGGGGGGGCCCATCAAAAAAAATGATTTATTTATTTTTAAACTTTTACTAGCTCAATATAGACCCTGATCTTCGAATGGCCACGAACAATGCCATTCAAAAAAAAATAAAAAATTGACAGGGGAGATCAGGGCCTATCATGAGCCAGTATATACCACTTTAAAAAAATCACATTATTTTGGGCCTATCATTCACCAGTACATTTTTGTTATTTTCTGAATGACATTGTGCGGGCCCACGAAGACCAGGGGCCCATCCCGAGCCACGAGAAAAAAAATAAACAAAGACTTCAAAGAGAGAAGAAGCGTCGGGATAAGGGATTATTAAAAAAAAGAATCCCGAAGCTGACTGGATTTTTTAAACATGTACATTTTTTCTTTCTGCTTTTTAGTAATTCGGTGTCTCAAAGTTATTATTTAATTTATTTATTTGTTTTATTATAATAGTACTAAATAGCTCACAGAGGAAACAGTTGATTTAGCCTTGGTTTTCTTCTCAAAGTGCATCAGATTGATGAATTTTACTTTTTACATTCCCCTGGACCGCCCTAGAGGTCTCCCAAATTCCAGTGAGAAACACTGTATGTGTGTATGGTTATTAAAAGTCATTAGACCAGGGGCTGTTATCTGGCTCGGAGAGGAACCAGTCACCAATATGTTTTGGACTCTAGACAAATATGGTTTTACACATTCGTTTTGTAAGACCTAATGACGTCGAGGGTCTCTCGAGGATAAATAAAAGTTAAATGAAATGAAATGAAAGACCTCTTCTCAGGGGGCCCATCAAGACTTCTTGTATGGGGGCCCAGAATTCGGTGCTATGCTCGTGTGTGTGTGTGTGTGTGTGTGTGTGTGTGTGTGTGTGTGTGCGTGTGAGTGTGAGTGTGTGTGTGTGTGTGGAAATCTGGTCTAAACGAGGTGAGGTACGGGCAGGTGAGTGTGAACAATAGCTGTAGTGTATGTGGCATGTGCCATAGCCTCTTGGTTGAGGCAGCCAGGCCATGGATGATGAATGTTTCTTTAACATGAAAGGCTCCATCCCTCTGCTGTCTTCCTCCAGGGAGCTGACTCTGTCTCATGGCCCACAGACAAGCACTCTGTCTGGGGCTTTTCCCACCGTGGAGCCCTGGTGTCAGAGAGAACGCCCGGCCCTCTTTTATATGCAAAAAGAAAAAATTTAAAAGTGCCTTGTGTACAGTTGACTAAATTGACTAACTCAACACTTCAGGGGAGAGAACAGGAGAGTCCACTATGTATAAATGAGAAATGTTTGAGAAATGTTTCCCATTTAATTTAGATGGAGACCTTTTAAAGCTGTTTCATCATTATGTTATGTTTAACAGAGTTGCCTTTGTATATAAATGAAAATGGTCTGGTAGATAAACACATGTAGCAGCAAGTTGTGTCATAACGGTTGATAAAGTAATAACTGCCGATAAAGTAATGTTTTTTTTAGTTTTTCTAATTTATTAATAAAATTCAGCTGATACCTAAGTATGTAACACCACTAACTGTAATTCAAGTGTAGCACCTTGCACCAATAACAATAATGAATCAAACTTAAATGAAGTCATATCAGTATTAAAGGTAAAAACCAGACAATAATTTAATAACCAATTACATTACGGGCAAAAACGTACTACATCATTTGTTTCAGAATTTTTCAAATGTCATTTCTTTACTTTTTTTATTATATTAAAAATGCAAAAAAAATTATTTGGTTATTGGCAATAGTTAATTTCTCACATTAAGGCAGCAAAGAAATAGTGAATTCCTTGCGTGTGTGTGATGCCCCACTGTCGAAATGAGACATTTTTAGTGGGACATCCCTTCAGCACTGGACACACACACACACACACACACACACAAGCGCATAGCACTGCCCAGCGAGCAATCCCTACACTAATTACCTTCCAATTAGATTTACTATTATTCCCTAATAACCCCGACTGGAGCGGTGTAATCATATTGCTGTAATGCAATCAGGCCCGGCATGGGGTCAGGCTCACTTTGGTTTAGGGAAATGGGGGGAATAGGGCTGACTCCTTTGGTATTCAGGCCATTCCAAGGTACGCCATTGATTTACACACACATACCCTGCGTTCCAAATCACATACTCTTTCTCTTTACTACACTACATACTAAAGTACAGAAGAGTTCAGATAAGGAAGATTTTTTTTTCATTATGTTGAGATATGTCAAGATTAAAGACGAATTCCTATTATTGGAGTTAGTGGGGCATTTATGTATTTTCAGCATACTACAATTGATGTGCATGTATTAGGACATCATAAGTCTTTAATTGGTATACTAAATAGTAGGGAAGTATGGGAATTGGAACGCAGGGTTAATTCAGTTTTTGCCAGTGTGTGTGTGTGTGTTTTTTTTTGTATGTTTAAATACATTGGTTTCTTTGATGTTCCATACAAAGGCTTCAATCTGATAATAACTGTAAATGGTCATTTTAGATGTTCATTTCTGCTTCCCATAATTATTGTCTTCATTTACGTATTAAAGGGATAGTTCAGTATTTTTGAAGAGGGGGTTGTATGATGTACTAGTTGGTATGTTACCTTATGGAGATCTGCACAGTTTGGGGGAGACATTGCTGTAGCAGAAGGCAGCTTTGTAATTTTGCAGACAGGGCCAGAAGAAAAACTATTTTCCTCCACCTATATAGTAAATGCTAAACCTAAATATCTGTTCAATTGTACGCTTAAGTGAGATTTATTTTCCACAGCTTAAGTTTGCCAACAAACAGCCATTTATTTTTGGTTTTCTCCAGCCATTTATTTTGTGTCTCTTGAATAAGGTGAGCAAGCTGATTGGCGGAGTGATACACAAATAGAAAGGTGTGTGGCGGTCTTGATTTTGAAAAATAAAAAATCTGCGCAAAATTGCCCCCTTCCTATGCAAATAAACCTTGTTACATACCACCTTATTCACAAAGACTAGCGGTCATTGCCCACAGCCAGTTATGCTGGTGCAATTTAACACTACACTGTCAGTCTGCCCCAGGGCAGCTGTGGCTACTATGGTAGTTTACCACCACCGGTATGACTGTGTGTGAATGAATGGAACCTGGAACCCGGAACCCTGTAAGCGCTTTGAGTCACTTAGAAATAAAGCGCTATATAAATCCAATCCATTATTATTATTATTATTACACAGACCCTTATATTATCCAATGTGTCTCTCCCCTCTCTCCATTCAAAGCATATGAGCTTTAAAGGTTCAGTAGTTGGAATGGTCAGTTTAGCTAACTTCCTGTCAGTGCCTGCAGTTAGCAGTCCCCTCCCTCGTCCCCAGGTCACCACATTAATGCGCTGTGGTCTTCAAGCAGCGAGTTATCTAGCATCATCTCAGATCCATAAGTGTGATAAAACACTAAAACTTTAATCTTTTATTAAATATGCAAATATGGCAATATTTAACCAATTATGCGTAAATTTGGGTCATTTTTCAAAAAAAAAATCTAGATGTTGGATAAAGCCAGAGTTAAAATCTCTATTTTATTCTAACCACATATTAGTTTCTAAAGTTTTTACACAACAGATTTTAGATACAGCCTTTTTTCATTTAATAAATCAAAAAATACTATGTACATATCTTAGAAATGCATTTTCAGCATGTTTTTAGGAGGAAAATGTATCATAAATCAGACAATTAACAATATTTTAACAAATCCTTGAGTCAGAACCTTTATAATAGTGCTATGAATGATTATGGAAAGTTTGGTTTATGTCAGTGGTCTAGAAGTTGAGATATTTTGTTCAGAGTATTGGAAAAACTCATTTTGAGACGGCCGTTAAAGATAAAAAAGTGAATTCTGATAATCACTGATTATAGCTAAAGTTATTTATTTTATAGCTCAGTTGGTAGGGCATCCCCCCCATGGGCCTCGGCCAGCAGCAAACCCGGGTTCGATTCCAGCCCGCGGTCGTTCTCTGCATGTCACTCCCCTCTCTGCCCCATTTCAGCTCTGTCTCTACACTGTCAATAAAGCATAAAAATGCCAAAAAATAATCTTAAAAAAAAAAAAAGTTATTTATTGAATTAGGCCCTACACCCCTCAATGCCATATAGGCATACCACTGCTTAACATATGTAAACCATAGCATAGGAAACATTTACATCCACACCCTAATTTAAATGTGATTCATTCATTATTAGCCACTGTCTGTCAACCTGCTCCGGAGTCGGCACAGACGCTCTCTCTCCCCACCATCTCCCCTCTGATCCTCTGACAGTCTGTATCTCTCCGACGTGATTGGCGTGATTTACATGTCTTTAACACTTCTCCCCTTCAAATGGCGATCATGAATTGTTCGTAGACATTTGATTATGTGTTTTATTTTGTTGGTTTGGCATATTTTCGGCGTTTTTCCCCATTTTATTTTGCGATTTTCGAGCTACCCGCGGCTAGCCTATAGCCTCTCACGTGATGCCTTTTAGCGAATCACATCGTCAGAAATGTGCATTGGCCAATGAGGTTGCGTTCCTAGCATTAAATCCCTCCTCACACTTTCACGATTGGTTACTGATACAAAGGAAATTACCATATTTGGATCCGATAACTTTGTGCTTGAGATTCAGAGCTTTCCTACAGTACCATGGTTATTATGGTACAGACAGCGGCCGCGGAGCTGTATGTTACGTTAGAGTGCTCACTTTCTAGCAAAATACAGACACAAGCAGACAAGGTTTAGTAAAATAAACACCTGTAATGTATATTTTGGACCTTTTATCCATACTTCTCCCTCTGTTTCATTTCCCTTTTTACTGGGTTGCTAGCTGAGGATGGGGCATTCAAGCCAAATGCCAAACATTCCCTCGCCTTTAGAGACTCCAACCGAGAGCTCTTTTCAAGATTCTGACTGTTCCCTTAAGTGCAATTGTTTGGATTTCACTTGCACTCGGGTCTCCGGGTATACTGGCCAAGTAGTTTTTAAAGTTCTTTTTCATGAGCCCAGTGGCTCCTATAATAACTGGGATGATTGAAACCTCTCGGAGGTTCCAGTTTCTTTTCATGTCATACATGAGTCCTTGGTATTTTGTGACCTTCTCCCTCTCAGCTCTGTTGAGCCCCCCATCATTCGGAACACTGACCTCAACTAGTGTTGCTGTTCTTTCTGCCTTGTTCCAGATCACAATATCTGGTTTGATGGCTGAGTTTTCCAGGTAGGTGGCTGTAGGGATTTCATGGTCGTAGTGTATGATGTGCGTATTATTTCCCACCGTTCTTTCGGGTACGTGTTCCCAGGACTTGCTGCTACACTTGATGTTAAGTTTCCTGCAGATGGTCCAGTGGAGGTACTTGCACACTCCGTTGTGCCGAGCTGTGTAGTAACCGTCCCCCAAGAGCACCTTGCAACAGGATGTCAGGTGGCTCACACTCTCCACTTCAGTGTGGCAGAACCTGCATTTATTGTCATTGCTGAGGCCAGCCATCTTTTTAAAAGCATTGGTCATCAGGCCTTGATCTTGAGCAGCCATTATGAGTCTCTCCTGGTCGTAATGGAGTGTACCCCTCTTAAGCCAGTCCAAGGAGCCTTCCTTGTCGATATACTCCTTGGAGAGCTCCTCCAAGAAATATGTGGCACGCTGTTGTGATGCCCACTCCTTGAGGCACTTGCTTTTAAAAATCTTGCTGTACTTCTGCCGACTTTTCCGGGCCATCTCCGTGGCAGGCATATTGGGAGTCTCTGTCTCCATGCTAAGGCAGTCTTCTCCAAAATGCCTGGCCAGCTGTGTGATGGAGGTTGTTTTACTAGCCCTTGAGTCTTGATGTTCTTTTATGATGTTCATGATGAAGTTGGCCGAGCTGGTCAGGTACTGGCCGATGCTTACGACAGTGGCCCTATGTTGGTGATTGACCTCTGAGAGCCCTAGACCTCCTTCTCCTCTCGGTAAGTACAGTCTTGGCAGACACTGATTCCTGTAGATCACCCTGTGCAGTGTTAGGATTTTCCTTGTTTTTACGTCCAGTCTGTTTATGTTAAGTTGGGGCCAATCTATGATGCCAAAGCTGTAATTTAGGACTGGCATGGCAAGCTGGTTGATGGCAGTTATTTTGTTTTTATTGATAAGTTGTGTTTTGCAGATCTTCCTCACTCTACGCACATACTCCTTGCCAACCTTCTCCCTCATTTTAGCATGTTGTATGGCGTCATTCTCTTCAATACCAAGGTATTTGTATGGCTCCTGCTCCTCAAGGTCTCTGATGTCATTTGCCTCATCAAGTTGGATGTTCTCTGACTGTACCTTTTTCCCAGCCCTTAGGGTGCATTTGGCACATTTGTCAAGGCCAAACTTCATCCTGATGTCATTGGAGAAGGTGTGCACAACCTGTAGCAACTGGTGTAGCTCGGTGTTTGAGCTTGCATACATTTTGAGGTCATCCATGAAAAGCAGGTGATTGACTCGCTTGGTTGGGTCACGGTGGCGGCCAATGCTCAGGTTGTAGGCGCTCTCACAGTTGTTCAGGAGCTTGCTGAGCGGGTCAATTGCCATACAGAAGAGTAGGGGTGAGAGGCTGTCTCCTTGGAATATTCCTCTTCTTATTTTAACCCCTGGGATGGTGATTTTTCCCCGGGCGTGCCGTAGGGAAATGCTCGTCTCCCCCATCTGTACTTGATCTGCCATTATGTTCTTGATCACTGGATGGATGTTATACAACTCAAGACATTGTAGTAGCCATGAGTGAGGCACGCTGTCATATGCCTTCTGGTAATCTATCCATGCCATGCTAAGATTTCTCTTCCGCTTCCTGGCGTCTTCTAGTATGGTTTTGTTAATTAGCAGCTGGTCTTTTGTGCCAAAGCATTGTCTTCTGCATCCTGCTTGCTCTTTTTCCAGATAGTTGCCCAAGGACAGGTGGTCATATATGCTATCCGCTAGCAAGCCGGTGAAGAGCTTGTAGGTGGTGCACAGACAGCATATAGGGCGATACTTGTTTGGTTTCTGTGTTTCATTCGATTTTGGGATGAGGCTTGTATCCCCTCTGGTCAGCCATGGTGGAGTGGCCTCCTCCCCCCTAAGGAGCCTGTTGAAGCAGTTGCTATAGTGGGAATGGAGCACAGTCAACTGTTTCAGCCAGAAATTGGGGACCTTGTCAATACCAGGCTTCTTGTGGTTAGCATAGTGTGCCAGTTTCCTCGAGACCTTCTCTGGTGTTATTTCCGGTTCTGGCATTGGGGGCTTGGTCTTATTTAGCCTCTGTATGTCGCTTATCCACTGGGCCTCATAATTATGAGTAACCTTGTTCTCAAACAAAGGTCTCCAGTATGTCTCCAGGTCTTGTTTTTCTGGGGGGGTTTCTACTGTGATTGTCTCTCTGATTAGTGTTCTATAAAACATTTTGGGGTTAGCATTGAACTGCCTGTTTTGATATTGTGACTCTCTCTTTGCCTCCTGGTTTTTTATCCTCTTTGCAATTGCTGGTATTTTGCCTTCCAGCTCTCGGGCTATATTGCCAAGCCCTTCGTTGTTGGTGGTACGATATTTCGCGTGCAGTCTACAGATGGCGTTTTTTAGTCGACCCTGCACGGTGGGAGCTGTGAGGAATTGCTTTATCTGGTTTAGTTCCTTCCTGCAGATGTTAAGTTGTTTTTGCAGCTTGAGCTTCCATGCAGGTGTGTCTTTGCCGGATCTAGTATCTGTGTTTCCCCAATGGTGACGTGGGGTAAACATTTTTCTATCAATATAGATTGCAGCAGCATATGTGACCTGGTTGAGTTCTGTGAGGGGTATCACCGGTGGTACCAACCTCTGGAGGGCGGTGTTTACTTTCATACTAGTATGAAAGAAGACATGTTATGGAAGCTAAACAGACACAAATCTCAAAATTGACCAGTGCTTAAAAAAACTATGTTTTACCCGCCGTGTCTCGCTTTAACCTAAATAAATCGCTTACTTCACCTTTAACACTACACATACCCTTATATTATCCAATGTCTCTCTCCCCTCTCTCCATTCAAAGTGTGTGAGCTTTAGATGATATTGAAGTGATATTCCATAGGCAAAACTTTACGTGTTGCGTGCACAGGCGTATAATCTGTGCAAATTCCTCAGTGGATCCAGTGCTAAAGCGGGGCAGATTGCGGGCGCTATTTCTCCGTAAATCACGGAGCTATTAAGGCGCGCAATCCATTCTGAGTGGATCTGTGGCCCGATGTGTCTTGAGCTGCCAACACATTCTATCGCCTCTTCTTTGAGTAATGTTTGTGAAAAACTGCTGAAATATGAATTATCATAAAACTCTCTCTCTCTCTCTCCCTCTCTCTCTCTCTCTCTCACTCACTCACTCACACACAGAAACACAGAAACACAGATATATATATTTATACGACATACGCATCCTCCTTCTCTCCAACAGTACAGTAGCTGAATCTCTGCCTGATCTCCTCCACTTGTTCTTTGACTCTAGTCCTTTTTCTTCTCTTTGTCTCTCTCTCTCTGTTGTCCCACTCATAAATACATAAACCATAACACATACTGTAATGCTGGATGGAGCTTCCTACTCCACGCTCACTTCACATGTTAAGACTGATGATGACGTTAAGTTGAACAGTTTACGTTGCTGAAGACTCACTTTTGTTGCATTGGCCTTTAACACAAGTTGAGACTTTGACACTCCTAACTTTTTTTCATGTATCTTATATGCTATGTTGTATTGTATCTTGTACAGCACTTTGCTCAACTGATGTTGTTTTTAATTTTGGCTTTGACGTTTGACTTTATGACAAATACTACCAGGGAAAATAAAGAAAATTTTAAGATGGTCAAGAAAGCAAAGATTTAAAAAAAAGGATCTGGATGTATTGAGACAGAATGAGGTGGGGTCAGAGCAAGGCTTTGTTTGATGAGAAAACGGTTGTTTGGAACCAACATATGCATTGGTAACACTTTACAGTAATGCTTACTAACACTTTACAATAGGGGAACATTAAGTAACTGTTAGTTAACGCTTAGTAAATGCTTAATGAACATTAACTTGTCATTAACTAACTGTTAATAAATGCTGAGGCAATGTTTAATAGACATTAACTAAGTATGACCTAACTATTATGCTTAGTTGATGCTTAACTAAGCATTAGTTAACTAAGCATAGTTAATGGCTAACCACACATTAAAGGTGAAGTAAGCGATTTATTTATGTTAATATAAGTGTTAAATCGCTCTAAATTCATACAGTGATCACTTACATAGTGTGCACGTTTCATAAAGCCGATCTCTCAGTCAGCTGCTCTGCATGTAATCGGCAAATAAACTTTTTGGGGGATCCCGAAATTAATATCCAATCACAAGAGATAATGCTACAAACCGACACCCGTCTCACTCATGGTCTCACTACCGGTGCACTCCAGAGCAACAGATGGGTGAATGTTTATGCGCCTACAATGTCGGTTTTAATGGTTTTTATCATGTTTTATCACACTTATGGATCTGAGATGATGCTAGATAACTCGCTGCTTGAAGACCGCAATGCATTAATGTGGTGACGTGAGGATGAGCAAGGGGACTGGTAACTGCAGTAACTGACAGGAAGTTAGCTAAAAGAACCATTCCACTTACAGCACCTTTAACATGAATAACTAAGCGCTAACAGCAAGTCAATGCTTAGATAGAATTAACTTACTGTTAACAGCATCAACCAAGTATCAATTAACAGTCCATTAATGTACCACTATTGTTAAGTGTTACCAAGGCATTCATTTGAAGGAAATTTTGATAATATATTTTCATGTATTTGATCAACAATTCAAGCTGTGTGAATCATTCGTTTCAACAGTTTGATATTGAGTAGCATTACAAAACATCTAACCCTATTCACTTGCAGTGTCTTGCCTTAAAAAATGCCTTGTTGGGGCGCTCTGGTGGTGTAGTGGATATAGTGCATACCATATTGGCTCTGGCCTTGTTGCAGTGGTCACGGGTTCAAATCTGACCCGTGGACCTTAACTTCATGGCATCCCCTCTCTCTCTCTGTTTCCCCATTTCAACTCTGTACTGTCTAATAAAGCTTGAAATTGCCCAAAAAACAATCTTTAGAAAAAGAAAAAAATACATGGTTGTGAGTTCAAACAAAAATCAATAACCGTATACTTATGAATGCAAAACAGGATCGCCAAGTAACCGACCAAGCGGGGTTTACTGATACCCTTGTGAAGACATTGAAAGATGTGCAAGTGAGGGAGGACGAAAGAGGAATAGAAAGGAAAAGAAAAAGGGGGCACATTTTTATTTATTTTTTTAGAGTTCCCTTTCCTTGACTTTGTCAGTGTGCTTGATCGGTATACAGAGGACACACACCTTTAGGAGATGAAGGGGGAGAAAGGAGAATGCCTAATATGGCTTTGGCCAACCTGTCAACTCTCAGTCCTCTTTTATTCCTCCCAAACAATCCCCCTCTCTCTCTCTCTAAACACCTCCCCCGGCAGCAGGAACTTGGCCGCCATACACTTTCAAAGTCACTTTTCCTGCCGAGTCAACTTGCCCGCTTGCTCTTTTGCATAAGGGGCTCCCGTGTCTCCTGCTACACTACAGGCGCTATCTCTCTCTCTCTCTCTCTCTTTATTTCATCCCTCCCTCTTTCTTTATTTCACTCTCTCCCTTCTCTCTCTCTCTCTTTATTTCATCCCTCCCTCTCTCTTTATTTCACTCTCTCCCTTCTCTCTCTCACTCTCTCTTAATTTGACTCTCCCTCTCTCTCTCTTTCTCTCTCCCTTCTCTCTCTATCTCTTTATTTCACTATCTCCCTTTCTCTCTCTCCCTCTCTTTATTTCTGTTTCTTTTTGCGTCGGTATGCTTTGTTCGCGCTCGTAGTGGATAAAAAAAAATAAAAAATTTATTATTTTTTAAGTTTTTTTTATTGAGCCATTAAATTTCACAAACATTCCACTCGTACATTCAGGGCTAATCTTTAAGTGCTGTTTTTATGGAAGTGGCATAGTGCACACACACACACACACACACACACACTGACACATCTGAAACTATACACACACTGACCTCTTGCCCTCATAAAGTATTCTCTCCACTCTTTCAATAATCATCCATCCATCCATCGCGGTGTTTGAATAGAAAAACAATACATAATTCAATATGTTAAAACTTGTGGCTTTGATGCCGAAGCTCTTGCTTTTGAAGCCTCAATGTCACATACCTTTTTGAAGTTTTTTTCATCAGGCCTATAGGTAACAGTGAAGAAGAGTGGATAAATACATCAAAATGAATGCAGAAAGCCAAAACCTCCTTGAAAGGCGTGTACGAAAGATCAGTAAGAGCTACTAGTGGGCAACAGCAGGAGCATAGGTGTCATTGATACACATATGGATGGAGTAATGTTGTAGACTGGGCTCTGCTTAACATTCTAAAGTGTGTATATACGCTCATCAACATGCTACTGCCTCCCCACTCTGATATGATATTATGCATTACTAGCAATAAAACGCAGCGCAGGTTACACATAATTGGTGACAGCTTATTGAGCGAAGTGAGAGGGACGAGAAAGTCAAGATTGCATTAAAGAAAAAAAGCACCAGACTTACAATGATTATGCAACAATACAATACGCCGCGGCTGAAAACAATCTACAAAGTGACTTTTTTGGATTAAATGTATGAAAAAAAATGGGACATGTTTGGTGAGTGGAAAAAAACCCATCAGGAAATCAACACAGAAACTAAAAAATGTGTGCAAATTTGATTAGGGTGATGTGCAGTATACGGCTGAGCTCTCTGTAAGCGCTCTGAATATCACTGCTTAGGATCAGCTAAGTGACGCCAGCCATACACAGACAAGTAAGCCTACTGTATGTATGTGAAGATGACAGAAGCACTGCCATGTGTGTATGTCATGTACAAATCTTTTTCCCAAAGGAGAATTAAAGTGTTACAGCAGCCACTTAACATGGATCAAATACAAATGTCTGTGTGTGTGTGTGTGTGTGTGTGTGTGTGTGTGTGTGTGTGTGTGTGTGTGTGTGTGTGTGTGTGTGTGCGTGTGTGTGCGCGTGTGTGTGTGTGTGTGTGTGTGTTACAGTTTTTGCCGAATGCTTACACACATGTTGCAGACTGGCCCACTGTGTCAAAACTTAACACACAGGCCGAATAGGACAAAGCACATGGACTCTTGAAACAAAACCTAACAATCCCATTTCAAAGCATCATCATTTTTAGCATCAAAACAATACACACATGCACCTTTGAATTACTCTTTCCTAGCAGCAACAACACACAGATGGGCTTTATGCAAAACACAGCTGTATTCAGTACTTTGGATGGTTTTTGACTTTAAAAGTCTCATACAGATTTTTTTTTGGTGAAAGATTGATCCACTACAGTTGATCTAGATACATGAAAACAAAATGTAAACGCTTCAGATTGTTTATTTTATTTTGTCATTTCAGGTTTTTGCAAAAGTAAAAAAAGAAATGGTACAACTAGAATGTTCTACAAAACATAGTGTTCTAGGCCTAGGGGAATGATTGGAAGACATTTAGGCTATGAATCCTGTCTCCTGTTGGCATCTGACCACATCACCTCATCCACGTCACAGGCAATGTCCTCCCTTGCCAAGCAACGGGGGAAATATCACCTTGCGTGCCGTATCCAACCTTTTGCAGAATTTTTTGGAAAGATTGATCCACTATATTTTCAATTAGAAAAGAAAAAAAGTGTATATTGCAATTTCATGGTTTTGGCCAACAAAAGAAAAAAACACAACGAATAGGTAGGATCGCAGTTCAACAAGCAATTCAGTGTGTCAGAACTCTGAAACAATTACAGTACAAAAAAAGAAGTGTTGTAAGGAATGGAGCGAGTGGATTATGAATCCTTTGGATACCGCCTCCCGTTTGTGTCTGGCTACATCGCCTCATCGACATCACATGCAATGTCATCCTTTGAGAAGCAACAGCAAAAATATTCCTGATATCCAGTCTAAATGTCCTAATTATGGAGCTATTGTGTTGTTGGGCTGGAATCTCAGACCAGCCTCCTATATTGTTAGGCCATGATCTATAACATGGTCCACTATAGTGACCCTGTCTCCGTCTGTTGTCTCCTTTGACATCGTCCTCCTGCCGCTCTCTCTTGTCCTCTTCCCCTGACTCTTACTGTCTCACAAAGGAGCTGAGCTCACCTGAGGTCTATTTGTAATGCTAAGGCTCACACTGATTGGTATTATATTAGCTTTATTTTTTATTTATCATGTGTGTGAATCTGTGTGCTTTTCCAATTTTAGTTGTGTTTTGTATTTTAAATAGATGTGTTTTCCAAAGGATTGCAGGTGATTTCCTTTTTGAACAATGTGTCTTATGTAAAACACTGTGTGTAGTGTTTTGCAAGAAGTGTGTTGGAGAATTTCAAACACAGTGCAAAGCACTTATTGTGTTTGTGGGGTTGGTGCTTGTGTTTAGGGCATGGTCACCAAAGTTAGAGGTTGTGATGCTTTGGGCCTAGCAACCACTATTAATGTGTAAGCATTAGGCAAAAACTGTAAACACCTCTGATCCTCAATTTAAATGCAAAGATTGAATGAACCAATGAGAGGAAAGAAGAAAATCACTTTGTAAAATCAGAGGCGATATCGACTCATTTGAAACATGATGGTCTAAATAGCTAGGAGAGGCCATGGATGAAATGAATGTGTACGGATGGCTGGCTTTGTGTAGCTGTGTATGAGTTCAAATGGCTTGGTGTGCCTGCATTGGCATGTGCAACCCGTCTCTCCTGACATAGTAATGTGAACACACATATTTCTTTTTCTATAAGTATTGGGAGACTGTATTAAAACACTTCATTGTTGTAATGGTATGAAAAGAAAACTACAATGCAGCTGCAAAGATCAGATTAGATCAAAATGTATCATCTACGTGTGTGTGTGTGTGTGTGCGTGCGTGCCTGTGTGTGTGTGTGTGTGTGTGCGAAAGAGAGAAAGCTAGAGAGAGAGAGGTGAGACTGAAACCAGTAGAAGAAGGAATGGTGGAATGAACCAGCGCTGTCTGTCTGTCTGTCTGCATTACATCTCTTCCTCTACTCCTCCTCCCCTCATCCCTCCATCCTCTCAGTGAAGGAGGTGTATTAAAAGAAGCTCCCTCCTTCACCGGCACATTAAACTAAATCATTTAGTCAGTGTTTGTAGTACATCAAACGAACAAACAAACAAACACACAACGCCAAAAAAAATCTAAGTGCACTGCTCTGCTTCAAGCCCTCCTCCGAGGCCCTCGCACAGGGACAATAGGCAGGGGAGTGGGGGATGTATATTTTTACTGGATCTCATTATTCAGCCATTAGCTGCCTTTTTCTTTCTAGGGAAAAATCTCTCTGCTTGAAGAAAAATATCCTCCACCGCCAACACAGCCATAAATTAGATTAAGCCCCTCCAATCGCTTTTATTTTTTTCAACAGGCGTTTTAACACGTGCCGTTTAATTGTTCCCGTCCGTTAATTGTTTCTTAAATAAAATCAAAAAGATGTCGGTTGGGCGAGTGTTTCCAGCTCTGGACAAAATTAAGAGACCAGTCTGGATTTTTCTTAAATATTCATCTCTACATTACTTAATGGAAATTATCTTAATGACAATTTATTTTTATTTATTTATTTATTTTGGGGGGGGGGGGGTTTGGTAGAAATGTTGTGAGTAGTTTAAAGAATAAAACCAAAATGTTCATTCTACTCAAACATGCGCCTAGACCACTGGATAGTGAGATGTGTAACTGGCTAAAGCAAGAGGGGGAAAATAAATATATGTCTATACAGTGTATAGCTGCAGCTTGTAATGCGTAATGCTCATAACATTAGGATGTAGTAGAAGGCTGGAGAAGCACACAGCTAGAGGTGATACAAGTGAATGGGGTTACATTTTAAACCTATAGGTATGTATCTTGACATGTTGACAGTGTATCACTTCCATCAAAACAACACATTTTTGGATTACAATTTTCAAAAATATTTGAATAAATGTGCAAATTTGGCAATATTCTAAATCATTACATTTGCATCTCTTTAAAATCTAAATGTTTGGATAAAGTCAGGGTTAAAATGTTTATTTCTTTTTAACAACATATTATAATATCATTTTATAAATCAAAAAAATGATATGCACATGTCGTAAAAAAAAATACATTATGACATATGAACAGATCCTTCTGTAATAACTGTAATAATGCTGAGAATGATTATGCAAAGTTAAGTTTATGTATAGTGCTGAAAATTAATGTTGAGATAATGGCCGTTAAAAAAAAATTATATGAAAAATATACAGTTCCAAACA
>OX442366.1:3542036-3596839 GCA_949357725.1 Hyperoplus immaculatus
ACTCTCATAACCTGGAAGTGCAGCGACTACCAAGGATAAAATAGTAGATAGAGTAGAAGAGAACGGAATTATGCATTGAAACACTGTGTGTGTGTGTGTGTGTGTGTGTGTGTGTGTGTGTGTGTGTGTGTGTGTGTGTGTGTGTGTGTATGTGTGTGTGTGTGTGTGTGTGTGTGTGTGTGTGTGCATGTGTGTGTGTGTGTGTGCATGTGTGCGTGTGTGCGTGCGTGTGCGTGCGTGTGTGTGTGTGTGTGTGTGTACAGGCGGCTGGAGATCAGTTACGGTCTGCTGTTGCATTGCTCCTGAGAGTCACTTCTTTCTGCCTGACGTTCCCAATCTATTCATCCAGACATCCTTCAGTCTATTAACCATGTGCAATACAGTATGGAAAATAAGGATTTAAATTGTAAGTGTGTAACGACACAGGGATATACTGTAGATCCTTATATATCCATTCATCGGTTAAAGGCCTACTTCACCGGTGGGAATATGAAGGTGTATTGAATTCTGAGATCCTATGTAGTATAAGTGTGCAAAAAAAAAATGAAATTGGTTCATCCTAGCCTGAGAAAAGGCAGAAAGAGTGTTTTATGGTCTCACTGTCTAACCCTACATTGCTCTTACTGTGATGTCACAAAGGCCGGTGAAGTAGGCCTTTAAAGATGGAACCACGTCCACGCAACTTGCAAATACGGTTTATGTATTATGGCCCTCTTTTAATTCACGCTTTCTTTTTGACAATCTCTTTTTGTACGTCTGCGTATGACACTGTTTCCACTTTAGTCAGTTAAATACGTGGAATAGCTCAGGAATAAAAAAGTTCGAATCATATTGTATTTTTTATTTTTATATATAATTTCAGTTTGTCTGTGAGTTGATACAAATGGGACAGGTTGTGTTTAATTGGCATAGTATTGTCTCACATAGGTAGCAGGCCCTTTATGGTATTGTGATGAAACCAGAGATTTTACAAGCCTGTTAATTGTCTTTGTTATAAAGCTGAAAAAAGATTGGTAGAAAGTGAAGAAAATCAGATAATAACACAGCTCATTTTCCTGTTTTTCGATTCAGAAAGTATCTTGTGAAAGATATTGGCGGAGTGTTTGAATCTGAGCAAAGGCATTCAATTCAGTATTGGGCAGTTTTGATTGTTTTGTTTTGGCTGATATAGAACAACAATTATGGAAATGGAATAAATGAAAACAGGCGAAGAAAAACAAGTTAATTCACAGGTCAAGGGGAAAAAAAGTAAAGAGACAACAGAATTGGGTGAGCTGCTGATGTGTGTGTGTGTGTGTCTCCACCTTAATTTCTAACCTGCTGCCATCAACAGTAATTCTTGTCTGATTCCAACAACAGCGCTCTGTTTGTGTTTGCATGATTTTCAATTGCCTTTTTAACTTTCCCCTTACATTGCTACAGTATATCCTCACTGTGATGTGGTTGTTATACTGTGAGGAAGCTCTGATCTTTTTACCATCGGAGCCGCACACTTCAAAAGGCTGGCTGCCTAGAATCATCAGCCTCCTGTATACTGCAGCAGCTTCAACCGCCTTTTATATGCCGTTAACAATGGCGCGCACACACACACACACACACACACACACACACACGCACGCACATACACACAAACACAGACACACACTCACATACACACACAAACACTGACATGCACCCACACACACACACATAATGTCTAATTTTCCCAGACAGGCAAATTTAGCTCTTTTCTGTTGTACTATACTGTACGTCTGTTGTATATATGCACTTTGTAATCTGTTTGAACCGGCGGCTTCGCTGCCTGATCCTCCTTCAAGACAGAATGAAGCTAATGAGCTCGGCTACAGCCCAGAGATATACAGCAGCAAACACAGAGATTAAGATAGTGTAGGAATGACAGGGGTGTCGAGCAGTCGACAAGGGTTGATGCATGTGAGTACTCGCTGAACGAAACAAACAAACACATTAAAACAATGGCTAACTGTTGTTAGCTGTTAGTGCTACCCGCCTCACTTCTGGGCTTCACTGATTCGCTAGCCCTCCACCAATCAAATTGCTCCAACTGAAAGACTGCCTGACGACATCTACGACGACCAACGTCACGGCACGTACCAAACAGATACGTGTCCCTGCCCCTTCCAGACTCTCCGACGGCGATTTTCGGGCCGGTGTGTCCTGGCCTTTAAGCCTCTGTTCCACCTAATGGTGCAGTTTGGTACCCATTTAAATGCGTTTAAACAGTCAAAAGGTTGGGAAGGGTACCAAAATAAGCCAACCCTGCCGTACCAATTATTGGCACCCTTTTTGTTGAGAGTACCAAGCAGTTATAAAGACTGCAAAAAGGTTGGAGCTATACTGCAACTGCAGTCCATTGATTGTTCGACATCCAGCATAAACCCCGCCTTCAAAGTAAGGGGCGCTGTCTGCAATGGAAACACGAGCCAGTTCCGTACCTAACCATGCTGTGCTGAACAGAACCGTGCTGCTCAGTGGAAACAAGGCATTAGACCTCTCACCCCCTAATGTACAAAAATGACTTTCCTTTATCATACTGTTGTGTTCAACTATATGCTTAAGATTACATTTAGAGAAAGATTGTGCTTCACGTTAGATATTGAACAAATGAATCTTGTTGTTAAGGTCAGGCCACACAGAATATATTCTTAAGAACATATTGATGGATTATTGTCGGACTGCTGAACATACCCTGAACATATCGGTAAAAGTGTTTGTCGAGTATTTGATTTGTTATCTATGACAGTTTTTCGTTCTCTTTTGGCACTTGCAGCAATAGGATACTGTAGGGAACGTGTGTTGCATTTTGTTTGCTGGAATACGAAATAAAATATGATATAAGAGTGAGTTGATGCAAGTGGACGCAACATGGTTATACTATGGCTGTATAGTGAGATGCAGCAGGATTCAGAATACAGTCTCCAGTGTACAGGCACTAGCGCTGCTTCGCTCAAAAAGAAAAATGCCTGCATACATAATCCAGGCAGGAGTTGTTTTTTACATTTATTGCACATCAGTAACATGTAAGAAATAAAAAATATAATGAAAATAATGAAAGAAAAATGACTAAATCAAAGGGATTTTGGAATGAATTGCATATAGTGTACGTGCTCAGTATGAACCTTATGTCAACAGTTTGCTGTATGTCCTCTCCTTCTGCGTTCTCTCTATTTTACTATCTTTTTCGTGCCTCTCCCTCTCCTCTATTTATCTCCCTCGCTTCAACACAATCTCTCTGTCTCTCTCTCTCTCTCTCTCTCTCTAAGCCTTGAACAATCCCTTCGTTCTGAGGCCAAGTTCACACACAACATGTTTTACATCTCTCAAAGTTAGAGCTGAATCGCTAATGTTCTTCTCTCCACCTGTTTTGAACGTACACGCACGCACACACACTCACAGCGTCTCCATCAGACAGAGCACTCTGCCTCTCATTAGCTTTTCTCAACCCGTGTCCCAATTTATAAAACAAGAACAATGTAATTGGACGGAGCAGAGAGGCCTTTGTTCTCCTCTCCTCATCCCGCCTTCATTTGCCTTGTCTTTCTTTGTTCTTCTCTTTCATCCTTCATGTTGCCTTCCCTTTTGTCTTTTCATCCTTTCTTCTTGCTTTTTCTCTGTCTTTGGATTAGGATGTTTACATGTGACCTCAGAGTCACTGCCTTATGAATAGCAGATGAGCTACTGATACAGCAGTTAGCGCTATGGCTAACGTAGCAATGTTTTATCATACGCTGCTGAAAGTTTACCCAATTTGTGCATGTTTGGAAAATCATATAAGAGCAAAGAACTCTCATGAATACGTCACAGCGATATTCTCCTAACTTGTTCAATATAAATTTGTTTATGAAATATGGTCAGACTAGGTTAAATGTAATACAGGACACCATATTAAAGCATTAGAAGTGTTAAATGGGTTTTAACTCACCTTTAGTAACAAAAAACATGCTTTTGAAATTTGCCTGCGCAACTATGACGCGCGTCTTGCTGAGCGCACTGCAAAAATGCTGTGCGCTCAGCAAGATGCGCGTCATAATTGCACAGGTCTGAGCCAGACGGCTCCTACTCAAACAAGGCTATTGTCACTAAGGGACTTAATGAGTAAAACTCTAGTATAAACCTGTGTGAAGAAATGTTTAGGACATTCAAAGTGTGTGTGACGTGGATGTGGGTCCTTTGTGTTTCAAAGGTTAAAGACAATACAAAGAAGGCATTCAAATGGATGCAATGTCTACTGGATAGCATATGAAGTTATTTACCAGTCCAAATATGACTCTGTTGGCTCTACAGTAACACTGACATTTACTGTAGGTAGGGGCATAGTTTAAAAGAAAAGAAAAAAGAAGAACAGAGGCATGAACAACAATCTTAAATTGGTGCAGCAATACATTGTAGAAACTAGTTTTATAGTCCAGCCATTAAAACTGTGCACAGTGATTTCAAATATTAAGGTAAGCCACTTGCAGGTGAATGGGGAAAAACCTTTAACGTATTAGGAAACTTTGCCAGTTGATTACTTAATTAAATGTTTTATATAAAAAATAAATCTGAAATGTTTGAACTAGTTATGCGTACATTTGCATTTATTTAAAAAAAGATATAGATTTGTACAACATATTTATAAATCCAAAGTTTGTACACAGCAGATTGTGGATTACAGTCTGATACAGATGCAAACAGACAAGGTTTAGTCAAATAAACATATTGGACCTTTGATTTATACTAGTATGAATAAAGACAGTAAGATAGTCAGACAAAATAGACAAACATATATATAACAATACAGACATATTATTTTCATGCAGGTACATCTGATGATTTGCTTTACAGTAACTTGGACACATTGTGCTTTTGTGCATAAAGCAGTAATCTGTCCTTTTCTCCACGTTCTAACTGAATGAGTGGCCTGAACCAACCCTTGTGTTGTGTGTTGTCTTGTTGTGTACACTTCTGTGATCGTCATTTTCCTTTATTCTTTTTTGATGAGCGGTTGCTGTGAAATGTTGGCCCGGAAAAAAAGAGGATAATAAGCCCTGTGTTATATGGAGGAAAAGTTTAAATACCTTGTGTGTGAGAAAAGAGAAAAGAAAGCTGCGGTGAAAAAAGGGAAAATAGGGGGTTGGTGGTGTAGTGGTCGGAGAGCCCCACAAAACTGTCTAATAAAGCAACAAAAAAAGCAATAAATAAGACCAAAAGGGAAAAAAACTAAATGAGAAATAAATATACCATTTGAAAAAAAGAATGTATGTTGTAAAAACAAGAGGATAAAAAGAGAGAAAGAGAGATAGAGAGAGCAAGGGGGGAGTGGTAGGGGTCAGAGAAGGAGAGGGGGGGGGGCTCACAGTTTGACACAAGCTCCACAGGACTCAGCTATGTGGTGTTATAGCTAAAAGGTCTCTGCGAAGCGGGGCGGGCTGTACTGTTAAAGGTTAGCAGACAGGCCTGGCTTGTTAGTACAGCAGTGAGATGACAGAGAGCGGAGGTCAACAGGTCAACAGGTTCTGACCCCTGAGCTGTCTGGGGAGGAGCCTGCTGTCATTTGGTTAAGGTTACCACTCTTCTGATAGCCAGTCCCACAGCTTTGTCTTAACATGGCTGATGTGGGGGGGGGGGGGCAGTGGGTATTCAACCCCCTTGTTGTACCCCTGGCTTCACTCAGCTTGACAGGTTAGAGAGAGTGTTTGTGCGTGTATGGATGAGACCAACTAACAACTATTTTTGACTTCATGTACTGTCTGCATCTTACAGGTGTAGCACAACAATAATCAGTCTCTGTGCCCCCCCCCCCCCCCCATCCTCTCTTGGTCTTTGTGTTATTTTGTTTCTTCAAGGTGCTCCGAGGAACTTTCAGTTTGTGTTAATGTAGCCCCCCCCCCCTTTGGACAAAAGCGGTAGTGTTTTTCTGACGCAAGTTGTTGTTCCTGGGTGAGCATACCCGGACAAAGGCATTAAACGATATAAGAATAGCATTATTTCAACCAAATTCATTTAAATGCATTCATGATGCTAATTACTTTACAGTAAAATAGAATTGCCAACAAAAACGACACACACACACGTACTTACGTGCTTGATAGATATATACACACATGTACCAGCTTAATCCTCCCTGTCCTCTCCTCTTAATTACAGTTAATTGTGTCCATTAACACCAGAACAAGGTGTAAATTGAATCATGAGAGGAAGACAAATATTGATGTTAATTGACCAAGCTTTTTTTAGGAGCGCTCCCCCCCATGCCTCTGCTACGTTCCCATTAACCCTCATTTGCATATATTATTCAGTGACAATTAGGAAATAAGATAATTGCTAACCCAGCCTCATCTCTAGCTGCATGCTGTGTGGGTGTTTATTTGTGTGTGTGTGTACAAGAAAAGCTGTCAGCATACTGTCATAGAGACAACTTTTTACCACAGGACTTAATACTGACAGTGTTACCTATACCACACACAGGGAGTGAGTACAGAGAGGGGGGAAGAATGTGAGGGAGCAAGAGAGTGTGCGTGTGTGTGTGTGTTCATGTGTGTGAAATCTGATCAGCGCATTGGCCGTTGCCAGGCAGGGTTTTGGAGAGGCAAAATGAACAGCTCAGCACTTTAGCCCTCATGAAAAAGGACATCAAATCCCTTACTCTGGCAACCCCCTGCACAGGCCCTCCTGCTCTCTCTCTCTCTGATCTGGCAACCCCCCCACGAAGCTCACCTATTGATTTGAATGCTCAGGAATATTTAAAAGATCACACACACTGGAAGATGTTTTTATTTTAAACAGATTCCTTGCTGCCATTGTAAACAAGTGGAAAATGGCTCTTTCAGTGTGTGTGTGTGTGTGTGTGTGTGTGTGTGTTTTTTTGTGTGCATTGAATAGTTGATAACATGTAATGGAAACTACCTTCAAAGGATATTGGACAAGTGAAATTGCGTGAGCGGATAGGGTTTGAAGTATTAAATCATTGGATGGGGACCAGAATGTACCAAATATCAAAGCAATCCATTGAATAACTGCTGAGATTATTCAATAAGAAACCAAGATGTAAGCTCATACTGGTTCGACAGGGTCAAGGAATCATCATCTCCTCAAACATATTGTGCCATTAAAGCTGGGGTATATGATTTGGGAGACAATAGCAGTGGAGATAGAGATTCGAATCCAAATACCTCAACCGCTCCACTTGTGTTCTCTCTGGTCCCTCCCTGACACGCTCTACCTGCTGTAGCTCCTCCCTCCGAACGACAGTTATGCGCGTTCATGTCTTTTCAACTAGTGTCTTTCCTCGTATCCTTGCTGTCTTAGTGGTGTAAGCAGTTGTTGTTAAACGGGAAATAGGACATTTAGGGGCCGTTGATTGTAGACATTGCTGTGTGTTGGCTGCCGTAGTGCCAAACTGTCAGACTGCTAGGGTCGTGAACGCTCACGCAACTGACGCAACAACGTCGGTGCCAAAGTGAATGGACAGTCCCAGCAGCCAATAAGAACGGAGAGTCGGAGTCTCGCTCTGATTGGTCAAAGCGTACATGAGCGGTGGCAATTTTCGGGGGCGGCACACAGAGGCAGGGGAGAGCAAAGTGATGAGTAGATATTCTCAGACCACTTCACCTACATACAGCTGAATGATTAAGATGACATTTTTGCCAAATATTAAATGAAAAAGTTACCCACCCTAGGTTTAATTCCAGCAGATGTTGAGGTATTTTACAAAATAATCCCCTTCGGCCATCAATTCCTAGCATGGCAATCCATACAATAGTTGTTGAGGTATTTCAGTCTCGATGAATGTGGCTGACCAACCAACATTGCCATCCCTAGAGCCATGCCTCTAGCATGGAGCAGAACAGTTTCTTGAGAAAAATACAATGACGATTAGGAGAGGGCTGCAGGCACCTAAAAAGCCAAAAAAGGTTGTGCATACCACTGTGTAAGGTTATTTGGTTGGTTGCTGCTGACCAAATGCTTTCAAAACCACTTTATCTTTTACTTAAAGTAGATCATAAATAATGCGCTGTTACACACATAATCTTCAACATAAACTCGTCACTGGGTTTTAATTGTACAGCCATTAATGCCTCATAAAACTGTCTGTATCCATGCTGGTGCATATTGTTACAGTGAAAAAGGTCTTCATACCTAAACTAAACCAAAGTTGTTTGTTATAGCCTTTGTAAAGAAACATCTTCCTGAAGGTTCATACGTTTTATGTTTCCTCATCTGTCAAACTTTTGTTAGGTTAAGGGCACTACAACTACTCGGATATGGATAGGTTTTGACAAGTGTGTATATGTTGGCCTTCAACTTGAGGCCCCTTAGATATGTTGTGGCTCCCAGAATTCTGAGGGGTTTACATGGATGGCACAGTGCTGCTGGTTATGGTGATGGGGGCTTTGTATGGGGGTCACTTACCATTCCGGATTAGGCCAATTATCATTGTGCCATGTGAAAATGTGAGGAGCCTTCCACAGACAAGTCTCCTGAGGTCCAGTTGTTGATGGTGAGGGAGAATAGCTGACTGAAGGGCACACATCCCTGGGGGCACCAGTGCCAAAGTGCTGGATGTGATTGTACCCAACGTCACATGCTGTCTGTCTATCAGCAAGTGTATGGTCCACTGACATGTGGTGGCTGGCACAGGGGCCAAGTCCACCAACAGGACTTGGACAGGTATTAACTCATTGAACAGTGGCATAGCTAGTGATGCCTTACAAGTACACTAAAACAGGGTAGTTTACCAGAAAAAAACTGTTTCCTATCTCCTGCTCTGTTGCCGTGATCTCCTTTGTTAGTGTCATTCTTGCCTGGTTGTACAGTATTCTGTAAGGCCTACTCCCTAACCTAAAACCACCTGACTGAGTATGGCTGAGGAGCTCTTCACTGCTGTATGCAGATGATGTGGTCCTGATGACACCATGTGATTTTCAGCTCTCACTGGATTGGTTCACAGCCGAGTGTGAAGCGGCTGGGATGAGGATCAGCACCTCTATATCTGAGGCCATGGTTCTCAGCAGGAAACCAATGGATTGTCTACTAAGAGTAGGAAATGAGTCCTTACCCCAAGTGAAGGAATTCAAGTACCTGTGGTTCACAAGTGAGGAAACAATGGAACGGGAGATGGGCTGGAGAATCTGAGCAGTGGGGCGGTTTTTGCACCGGATTTACTGCACCATTGTGATGAAAAGAGAGCTGAGCAGGAAGGCAAAGCTCACAATCTTTGTCACTCTTTGTTCCTATATATGGTCATGCAGGTGGTTTACTGACCAAATGAAGTCAATGGTTTTCAAATACAACAAAAATAGAGAGTTTTCAATTTAATAATTTAATAATGTGTCGTTCTATGGACACGTAAAACCTTTCCATCTCTCTTAATAATGATCTCATTGCTGCTTTTGGTGGGGGATACAATGCAGAAATGAATTAAAAAACAGCATTCCCACTAAAGAAAATGCATGCTGACATGCTGCCACCATACATTTCACTAAGGCACTTTGCTGTGCACACAACCTACCTGTGCAAGTGGACATGTGGTAACTTATCATCTGTGTGTTTTGATGTGAGTTTGTGTTGGTGGTGCACATATTCCATGATTAGGCCTCCTGCATCATTAAAAACAGTCTGATTAAGACCCCTCGGGTGAAAAGTTCACAAAGGCACACACACACACACACACATTCAGACCACGCAGCGCAAATGCTGTCCCCCAGCAGTGAGCGAGGCCACTCTCAGCCGTTTCCATTAATTCCGCCCCATTAATGAGGGAGAAAACTAAATGGAGAAGGAAAATATGGCTATCAATCGCTCGTGTTGTTGGCAGGTGTATAATGAAGTATCAGAGTCCAATTGAATTGGCCCTAATTACACCAGCCTCCAGATATTGCTTCATCTCTAGCAGTCCTGTGTGTGTGTGTGTGTGTGGGTGTGTGTGTGCATGCCTTCGTGTGTGTGGTAGAGTTCATGCAAGTAGCATAAACATGCTTTGATATAAACACTAACACACACACAGTATACAAGCACTGACTCACACATGCATTTGTTATTTATTTGAATTTCATTTGAATCATTTATGGGTTTTTTTTGTGTTTTTTTTTGCACATTGGCATTGCACACACACATGCACGGGGACACACTCCGTCATGCTCTGCTAACCGATGGGTGGTCCCTGCCCTGAGTCTACCCATACTTAATTAGAGGAGCGGCACTTAAGAAGGAAATTAGATTATATTAATTGAATTCATTTGATAATAATAGGCCACCGCTTCACTGGTGGTCTATCGCTTAAACAGACCGCAGTACACCGCAGAGAGGGAAGGTTTTTTTGTGAGTGTGTGCGTGTGTGCGTGTGTGTGTGTGTGTGTGTGCGTGTGCGTGTGTGTGTGTGTGTAAGTGCAATTCGAAACATGTTGAATCTACTGATTTTCCTCTTAAACATGAATATGTCTGTCATCACAGTCAAATAACGTTGCTGCTCAAATGAATAGGAGACTGTTTCTTGTATTTTCCATCAAATCACACCTAGATCCATAGAGACATTTCATATCTACCCCTCTTCACTTCACCCCTCTGCAGAGCTGCAGTTACCGTAATGATCAGAAGCTTTATTTCCCTACAACAGGGACGGTATATATAAAAAGATATACCCTCGTAAAGGGACGGAAGCATTTACAGTGTAAAGCCAGGCAACCCAATTTGTTTCTATTGGGGTTTTAATACACAAGTTGTTGATGATTTGTTCGGCTTGAGGTTGTTTTCATTTTCAGGTTGTAGCGAATGTAAGACTCTCTTGACGTGTACGTACGCTTATGAAAAAAAAATGGTTTTCATGAATTTAAAGAAATAAAACTTATAACTATGGCTAAGGCCTATTGCTTCTTATAAAAAAAATCCCCTAACACTGCAATGCACAAACTATAAAATATGTGTTTTAAAACGTATTAAAAATTTACACATTTTGGGGAATTAGAGATGTAATATCTTTTTTTCAAATATTTTTCTCTTCCGAGTCCTGTACATTGGCAAACTCTTCAACAGACTGGAATAGGGAATACAAACTGGGGGCCTCCTCATCCAAGTTGTATAACCATACTGAGAAAACCATATTATGCATGATATGCAAGTTTTATATGGGCGTTTATTCAACACATGTTAATTGTGGAGGCGGGGGAGGGAGTGTTGCAGGGCTGACTGCGGTATTCTGAGCTATAGATGGATCTCATAGATTGAACTAACTGAATCCATATCACAGCAAATACCATGAATTAACTATTTATAATGCAATGGTACAGCGCCATAGCAAGTTATAATAATATAAGTAAGTAACAGAGAAGGAAAAACAAAAAGGAATATTAACTCAAGTAAGTTGCAGGATGAATATGTTACACAAGCTAGTGGAAAGGAAGGAGTTAACCCCCCCCCCACGTATTTGATGCTGGAAACTGCTGGCCCTTATTTTATGGATCCAACAGATTTCAAATGGCTTTTTTGTTCTTTCACTCTCCTAATGGAAGGCGGAGCGTGATCAATATCCCTGGCTTGAAGGAGTGAGGGATGGCTATTATGCATCAATCTGTCAGGCCAATAAAATGACCAAATTTGGTCAGGGCGGGCGCGTTTGGTCGCTGCCGATTCCCTTCTGACTGTAGCTAAGCGTGAAGGAACTGAAGACGTAGTCACTGAAGTATAATTTACCGCAATGGTTCTCTCCCAGAGCCTTAGAAACATTACAAACATAAGGGATATTAGGTTATGCTGAGCTGCTTTTTTTCCCACACAACACACAGTTAAGAAAAGGACGTATGTTGCCTTTTTAATTATGTATACAGAGATCCAGAGGAAAACTCAAAAATCGAATAAGAAGTAGCCTATAGAAAACAAAATATAACAAACACACACACACACACAGAGAAACGCTAGAGGGGGAGAATTCAAACCAAGGGAAAGACATTTAACAGAACACAAGCAGTGACAGTTTGATTTTTTTTTTGCTTAGTAGAATTATGGATTGAGCATTTGTCTTGTAAAGCAACAATAACAAGGCTTAAATTAAATTATGGAATTTGGCCGATAAAATAATCAAATTCAAATAGGTATTTTTCTGTTCTGTTTTCCAATTGTCATATAATCTTTTATTGATAAAACAAATCCCTTTTTATCTGCTGTGCTCTCCGCTTTTATAATATGCGTTCAGAAAGCCTGTTACTCCATAGACTCCTTTTACAACGAATTTCCGGCTACTTTTTTTAATCCCCTCTTTTGCCGTTTGTCAGGGTTAATACTGTGTAACACTGCAGCCTCCTCCTTCTGTTCTCCGCCCTGTGGCTGCTCCTATAGTGACGTGAGAAATGTCTTGTGTTATTTTTTCCCCCCTCTGAAGTGCGCTCCGACTCGCTCTCCTTTTCCATGTATTGCCAGATGAATTATGTATATGTGAATTATTCCTAGCATAGAGAGAGAGAGAGATATGCTCTTTCAACTTCTGGAGAGATCTATCTCTTAATCTAACCTCCTCTGTCCATGTGTCTATGTCTACGCTCTCTCTTGTTTTCTCAAGTTCTTTCTCTCATGTTCATGTGCTGCCCCGCTCTACACATGAAAGTTGTCCTGCGTTTTTTTGGATGTGGTTTTCAACATGCCCTGCGTTCCAATCCCCATACTTCCCTACTATTTAGTATGCCAGAAAAATATTTAAGATGTCCCAATTCATGCAGATCAATTGTAATATGCTGAAAATACATAAATGCCCCGCTAACTCCAATTGCAATTTGGAGTATCCGTCTTTATTCTTGACATTTCTCGACAAGATGAAAAAGAAATCTTCCTTATCTGATTTTTGTCTCACTCCTGTGGCCCTCAAACACTTCTGTGCTTTAGTATGTATTGTAGTAAAAAGAAAAAGCATGTGATATGGAACGCAGGGATGGTGTTTTTATATTAACCAGTGCACTGTCGTATACCACAATAACCCCCAGTGACAAAACTCCAGTGATGTCAGTGTGGCACTGCAGAAACATATGGTGCCTAATGCTGCGTCCACACCAAACGCGTTTGGGGCGGAAGGGGCGAACACTTTACATTCAAAGTAAATGTACAGACGCGAATAGACGCAAATTCTTCTCGCGTGGCGGGAATGATGTGTTTGGCGCGGTGCTCTATTAATCTCAAATATTCATCTCACGCGAATTTTTCGCATTAGGTCCCGCAATGATTATCACACGGTTCGCACGGAGCCATGCGAATTTTCGCATTGGGTGTGGACGTAGCATAAGAGGTTTCTAGAATCACTTACAGTAGAATACGCGTTTCTTTGAATGTTGATTTAATATGTATATGGCACACACCAAATATTTTGAGAAATGACAAGTAGTAATTATGTGTATTGTGTAGACGTGTATGGTATATAGACTACTCTACTGCCAGGCTTTTGTGACAGGGTCTTCTAGAGGTGGTTTTCCATTTCCAAGACATTACCCATCATGGCTCAGCTTATGTGTAGCTGGCCTTCATAGCGACGTTAGCGGCTAACTTTGGCAGCTAATGTGTTTCTACTCTGTCTTCTTCAGCTATTTTTTTTTTTTTTTACATCGTCTTATTAAATGAAGTAACGTTCTCGTCTGAGTGGGGGTGTGAATCAATATCAATACCAGGTTATCAGTTTTCGGAAAAGTTCTTGAATTGGTGGTGGTGACCGACCTAATCGGTTAGCTTAAAGGTTTGGGGGGGGGGTTCCTGAAGTGACTGGACCATCAGACAAACACTCGCGACCCAATATGCCTTAACCCCTCAACACTATCCCCACTGTGCAAAGGAAGTGCAACTCAATCAAATGGATCCCTGGGGAGGGGGCTCCTAATGTTGATCTGGAATCAAGAGTCAGGACCTGGCCGGGGTCATGGGAAGGGGGTGGGCGTGGATCTGTGTGAGATGGGAGGGCTGGGTCAAAAGGGACAATGGCTGAGGGATGAACAAGGCACTCAATCCTTTTGTCTTAATAGAAAATAGATTAGATTGGAGTGGCTGGATGAAGGAGAGTGGGAAAGAGTGGAGAAGTAGAGGAATCATTTAAAACGGGCCAACCCTTCTGGTAGGAAATGGGTAGGGAGTTATTGGGATACAGTTATGGCGCTTTTCCACTACATGGTCTGGTACCAGCTCTACTCAACTGAACTCTACTCACCTTTTGGTATCGTGTAATTTTTTGGAGGTTGTTTTTTCCATTCCATGATAGTACGGCCTCTGTGTAGCTGGACATTATAGCGACGTTAGCGGCTAAAGCTAGCAGCTAATGCTTTCTCCTCTGGGCCTTTTTCATATTGGAAAACCAAAAAAAGGCGAGTCAAGTCGAGTATGAGCCAAGTCGAGTAAAGTGACACTATTGAAGTGATCAAAAAAATGAACTGGAGGATTTTCTTCTTGTCCACCATTTTACCCATATATCTCTATTTTTATATATTTTCTAACAAATCTCTTCATACCTCTCTGTCTCTCACGATTGATGCAAGCCAACAGAAGATGATATTAAGGTGCTATTCAGGTGTGTGTGTGTGTGTGTGTGTGTGTGTGTGCGCGTGTGTGTGTGTGTTTGTGTGCGTGTGCATCACCACATTGTGTCATGATTGCCACAAATTTGATCTATGACTCCCTTTCCTCGAGCTGTCTAAATGGTGGGCTGACTGATGTGTACTGTCACACGCTCACTCACACACGCCTCTCTGTTGTACTTGCCTCCGTGAGTTCAGGGAGGTACATTTGTTTTGCGGCACTCGTCTTGAAGTGTGTGTGTGTTTGGGCGATACTTCTTTAGGCACACACACACACACACACACACACACACACACACACACACATACACATGATGGGAGTCCCTCTCCCTTTGTCATCGCTCAACCCACTGATCCAGTGTGTTAACTTGTTGTCTTTGTCAGAGTCCTTTTTACATGATCCAGATATTGTGTCTTGTATTTGTATATGTAGTTTTTCTTGTTGTTTTTGTGTGCTAAAATCCTATTTGTGGAAGAAGTATTTTCTTTTTGTTTATGTTGATGCATTGGGCTGATGGAAGGGGAGGGGTGTGTGTGTGTGTGTGTGTGTGTGTGTGTGTGTGTGAATATATGGTTTGTTTTTTTAGTTAATGTGACTGTATAATGCGATGTTTGATTGGTCGTGTAAATGATCCGACAGTAAGACATTCATTAATTCATTCGGTGGTTGTGGTACAGTCGTAGCAGTGATACCAAAACCTCTTTTACTTTACATAAAAATAAAAAGAGAAATCAATATACATGAGTACATTGCAGTATACAGCTGCAGAGAATTCTAAAGAAAAACAAGCTGTCTAAAAAAAAGACTCCTCCCTTTTCCTCATATTTTCCTTCCATTAGCGAGAAACAAATCAGACAGGTCCTGCTGAATATGCAGGCTCTGTCAGCCCCACACATGACTTAGTGCGGTGTGTGTGTGTGTGTGTGTGTGTGTGTGTGTGTGTGTGTGTGTGTGTGTGTGTGTGTGTGTGTGTGTGTGTGTGTGTGTGTCCAGCCCAGCCCAGCCCATCCATTACCAGTGCTATAGCAGGAGAGTGTGTGCGTCTCATTCATAATAGATGCCCTGACCAGTACCTGTGTATATCATCCCCACTATAAAGGGGTCAGGGATTACACTGTGATAGTCACAGAGTAAGAGAGAGAGAGAGAGAGAGAGGTGGGGGTGAGGAGTTGTGGTGAAAGGTAACATCTGTCAACCAACAATATATGATATCTAGGATCTAAAATCTTGCTTTCTAGAGCCTCTGTTCCACTGCATGGTACAGGACCATTCTATTTGGTATGGAACGCAATTATTTGGGTTTCCACTGTAAATAAAAAATGGGAAAGGTACCAAAATAAGCGTACCGTGCCTTACCTATTTTTGTCACCCTAGAAGCTACACACTACAGTCTGCTGATTGGGTCGACAGTCACATCATCATCATTTCCGCTCGAGAGATAAACCGCTGTGTGTAATCTCCTCAGTTAGTGAACTGTCTCTAACCCCCGTGTACCAAGTAAAGGTACTGTCCGCAGTAGAAACGCAAAAACAGGCTCTAGGGGGGTAACCATATCGGGACCAAACCATACCGTACCAAAATATAACTGCAATACATAATGGCAATTTTGGCACATGACTTCCAGATTGATTGTAAATAAGAGGACTTTTCAGTCCAGTTTATAACATGCTTTGTACCAAAAATGCTGCTATATTAAATCATAATACACATCATACATTATTTGAGTCTTGTACATGGTTGTAGCAATACAAAGCCCCCTTTTCTTCTTTGGCTAAAATGGACTAATGGAATAAACCAATTAAATTGTCTTTATTGTGATATCACTGACACCAATGTCCCTGTCATTGGCTTATAGCTGTGAGTCGAGGAAGCTCTTTTTTATACAAAGATCCAATTTAATTAATTTTGACATCATCATCATCTCGCCTCGCTGTGAATAAAGCCGACAACTTCAAAGTCTTGTAAGTGCATGACTAGAGCTGTCTGCCTGTTGTCTTCAAGCTTTACTCCAAGTCTATAGCCTTATTTAAGCCTCTTGTTGAGAAGAGGGGGGACAAAGCTCACACTCCATTCCATTATTTAACTCATATCTCCTCCAAATGTTCTCTTCTACAACATGTCCAGAACAATTACATGCACTGGCACTGCAATGAAAACACAGGCATACACAGAGTTTTTTGAAAATACATAGGCGTATTCTTGTTGAGTGTGATCAGGGGTTATGAGTTATGTGGGCACATGTGCACTTGTGGGCGGCAGTCGCAAACTGGGTAGGGTGATCGTCCTCAGGGTCAGAGGTTAGATTCCCCCCGCCTACCTGCCACATTTTGAAGTGTCCCTGGGCAAGACACTGAACCCCACATTGCTCCTGATGGTTCAGAAGGCGGCTTGCATGGTAGCTACTGCCATATGAGTGTGTGTATGAATGGGTGAATGTGGAAAGAAATGGAAAAGCGCTTTGGGGCTGAGAAAATCGGCTTAAAAGCGCTATATAAGTCAAGTCCATTTACTGTTTCTGACTTCGCGTGTGTCCAGGTGGCACACATTCAGTTAGACACTATTCATGCATTATTTATATTCCTTTTATTTAGCTCATCTAGCATCTGGGCTCTGCCAGGCTGCCCATTACTTACTTCTGCTCTCCTTTAACCCCAAAATACATACCTGCATTTACATCCGCATACATACACTCACATACAGTATTCACATACAGTACATACACACATACTGTATATAAACATTTTTATTTATTTAACTTTTATTTATCCTCCAGAGACCAATTGAGGGCTGACCCTCATTTACAATGACGTCCAGATCAAACAAATTCAAAGGAAAAACGACAATACATAAACAATATTCAACGCAAATACATCAAATACACAACAACAGGTGAAGAGAAAAACAATTGAAACATTTACATAGTGGTGAAGAGTGGCAGCAATTAAAATGAAATGGGTGAAAGTACAATATAGCCTAATTAAAACAGTTACAGGTAGAGTTTGGCAGATTTAAGATAGTTTGTTTAAATTGGTTAACCCATTGATGACTATGGCAATCTAGGATGCATGTCCTTAATGCCTGAGGGTTTTCTGAAAAAATAGTAGGAATTGTCAAGTCTACCAAAACCTTAATATCTAAGCCTGTGTAGCACATAGAAACATGAAATAAAATACATTTAAAAGTTAAGGTTCACAGGTTTTATTTAAACATGCTCCCTTAGCGCTTACAATCCAACAAATATTTCAAAAAATCGTCAAAATGAGATGAATTAGAAAATTATTAAATATTGTTAATAAATAGATGCAATGTGTTGTGTGATTTTCGTCAGTAGTCTATAGTAGACCTTGATTCTGCGCACCAAACGCCACTAACTGTTCTGTCGCCGACATAGCTGGCGTATTTTTTTAATTATTTTGTTTTATTTTTTTATTTTTTATTTTTTTGATTGACATGATTTTTGGCAAACCACACAACTTTTGGGTGGTCACGTGGTCTTAAAAAAATCAACAAAACCCACCTCATGTGTATTTGAACCAATGACAGTGCATTCTATGCTGGGAATGCCATGAAAATTAGATAAAGTAATAATGCTGCGCGACGCAGCATCAGGCAGGAGAGCCAATGTGGCATCGCGCAGCAGCCGTCATCAATGGGTTAAAGGATATGAAGTTATTTAGTTTAATTTGTTGCTGTAAGTTGTTCCAGGAGTCGGGGGCACTGAAGCTAAAAGCTGTCTTTCCCAGCTCAGACCGGGCTTGTGGGACATAAAGCATAAGCATGTCAGTGGAGCATAAGCATAAGCATGTCAGTGGAGCGGGACACACATATCCTGTTTGTACACTGTATGCAATTCAAACCACAGAGTTGTTGGTGAATGTGTCTAAAAGTTGAAAAAAAATTAGAAGCTTGAATGGATTTTTTAGCAGCGATGCTTTTCATTGGTCAAAGAATCTTGATTAAAAGGTCACATACTGATACATTGGTTGGTTCTTGAATCCCACCCTATATTTGAATATATTTTCCAAATATAAAGGAATGACATTTTGAAGGATCTTTCGTACATTATAATCATCTCCTTAATGTCGACAATCCTTACAATATAATTATATAGTGAGAACAATCTGTTTGTCCTGACCCTAAGATATCTACAATACATAAGACAAGCAACAAAAACTATTTTGGACATAGTAACGTTAAATATTTTTGATGGAAAATTACTAAAATGATAAATCAATTATTAAAATGGATGCCAATTACTTTTTTGACACATTGATCAATCAGGTCATTGTTTTCAGCTCAACTCTGGGCTTAGCTAAGGTACACTATCTAGTTTGGGTTTTACATTCATCTCATCAGCTACTGCTGTAAAAAAAAATCCCAAAACTAGTCCAAAAAAGCTTGGCTAGAGCTAAGGTGACGGCGACAGCAGGCTAATGGCCATTGAATGAAGCAAACACAACTCAATGTGGACTGTCTCCCCTCTTTTCCTCCTGGCAGAAAGTCACCTTTTACCATTAGACCATTAGAGGAGTGACAGACTTTCTTTAAGGTCCTTTTACATTGAGCAGCCCATGTTTAGGGGGTGATCTATTCTATGTCATTTAACAACACACAGCAAGTCTTCATGGAAATGTCAAATGAACTTAACACATGTTATGTTGCACTTTCATTGGATTTTATATTTAAATAAAAATATTAGTTGGGGGATGTAGCTCAGTGTGTAGGTTGGTCGACCCACAACTACAGGGTTGGTGGTTTGATCCCCCGTCTCCCCTCCACGTGTCCCTGGGCAAGACACTGAACTCTAAATTGCTCCCGATAGTTTCCTTGCACCCTGCGTGGTAGCTGCTGCTATCGGTGTATGAATGTGTGATCCAATTGTAATTTGCTTTGGATAAAAGTGTCTGCTAAGTGGCATGCAATTAAGATGTATTTATTAGGGAACGCAACTAAGCACCAGCCTCATTCTCATTCTCATTCTACTTCTTCACATCCTGTTCTGGTGTTGTTAGTGAGAGAAATCTGAAAGGCAAATTAAAGTTTTTTTTTAAAACGCAAAAATGTATGGACTGCCTTAACAAAAAAAAGACACAAACCTTTAGGTCCCCTCTTTGCGCGCACACACACACACACACACACACACACACAAACGCACACACACACACACACACACACACACACACACACACACACCGGAATAGCACACATTAGGACCAATGGCTATCTACCTATCTTTAAACCTGTCTACAAATTACATTCAAATGCAACATATTAGCTACAGTGAATTACCTTCACGTGTGACGTAGTCCTCACCAGGAGAGTGACCTTTTAATACCACCAGGAAAGGCTGAATGCCCAAACAGATGATATCAACCTTTAAGCCAAATTAAAAAACTCTACTAAAAGCTACATAACTCTGTAACCACTGACTCGCTGCATTTTTATGGGTTTTGCTTTGAATAAAAATATCCTTGCATTTAATTCGTCTAGCATTCACTTTAATTGTAACCTGCCAAGGGACTGCATATGAGAAATGGCCTTCAGCTTAACTGCACATGCACATGGTTGCTTGTATCAAATAAATGAGTGAACAAACAAGTAGGAGGTTTGGCTTGGAAAAAGTATATGACTTCAACACTGAAGAACAGGAGTGTAAGTGTTTCATTTTGTTTCAAGTTATACATTAGACTGACTTAGCTCAGTTGGTAGGGCGTCCTCCCCATGGGCCTCGGCCAGCAGCAGACCCGGGTTTGATTCCAGCCCGCGGTCGTTCTCTGCATGTCACTCCCCTCTCTGCCCCATTTCAACTCTGTCTCTACACTATCAATAAAGCATAAAAAAAATGCCCAAAAAAAATGTATACATTAGTGGCAATGTTCTAGATTTAAGATATTCACATAATTGAGATAAGATTATTAAGTGAATTGATATTTCAGCATTTTAAGTTGACATATGTTGGCTAGACTTGTTTTTTATAATATTGAGCAGTTGTTACTAGAGCTTTCGTGTCACAGTAAGCCAGCCTTGCAATCCTCATTTTCAATTCGAGTTTTTTCCAAATGACCATAGTCTTTAACATCAAGCTGCCATGTATGCCTGTCACTCCATAGTCTGTTTGGTTAAAGGGAGAAAAATAGAGCGAAGTATAGGGGTGGAATCTATTTTATTTTTTCATCCTCTTCCTCTCATTAACTGTCCATCTCCCTCTACACATCCACCCTGTCTATCTGTCTCTAGATCTCTCCTTTCTCTCTTCTGTTGCCACATTGGGCTGTAAGTTCTTTGCATGCCTCCTCTCCCCAATCTCCATTACTATTAACCCCCCCCCCCCCCCCCACACCACACACACACACGCACACACACACACACACACACACACACACACACACACACACACACACACACACACACACACACATCCCTCTCCATCTCCTCTCCATGTGACCTCCATTTTCTACTGGCGTCACCTTTGGCATGTCTTGCAGAAAATTAATTTGATTGGGCAGAGTGCTTGCCAGTCAATATTTCCAGCCAGAGAGAGAGAGAGAGAGAGAGAGAGAGAGAGAGAGAGCGGGATTGTGGGTAAATCTCCAGACAGGTGCTGGGCGTATTTCCAGACAACCCCCTTCTCCCCCCTTCCTCCCTCCACCTCTTCCAGCGAGTCAACATAAACCATGCACTATTCCTATTAGGGTCTGTGGTCTATAACGTATAGCTCTGGATAATGTTCTACGCATTATTTTCCAATGGGTTCCTCTTTAGCTTAAGAGCCAAATATCGCTGATTTGGTGTGTGTTTACATGCAACTTGACATACCTCGCCTTTATCATCATTTACAGGATTGTATAGTTATTATCTTTCATTATTAAAAATCTATTATTATAGAAACACAGTCCAGACATGGATAATAAATGTCATACAAGTTCTTCATATTTGTTGAACCACATCTGAAAATTGTTTGTCCATGTGTCTTCATGTGTTCATGTGTGTGATCAGCTCACGGTTAGAATTGAGAAGGAGAAGCCAAAGTCATTACAATAACCTCAAGCCTGGCCATACCTGTTTCCCAGTGGGGTAAAATGGATGAACGGAGCAAGGGAATGTTACCATGCGTTACGAATCGCATACTCTTTCTATTTTCTATTCTGACGATAAAATAATCGATGCAGGGATGCAGTATGCTACAATTGAAACTTACTTTTACTTATTTATTTCATCATAACATTGCGCCTTGATCTTGCCTCTTGCCTTTATATCCGTCACTTCCCCGTTTGTTTTAATATGGAGGCTCCGTGGGTGTGACGTCACTTCAGGTGCGCACTGGATTATGGGTCAGAATCGCCCAAATAGGATGCTGTTTTCAACACTAAAAATCTGTTTTAGACATCCGGGTATTTCTAACCACCCTAAATCTGGCCTAAAGAATCGGGACATCCTAAAAAATCTACCATACTAAATAGTAGATAGTATGGGTATTGGAACACAGAGATAGAGTGGGTGGGAAATGAAGGGATTCATTCAGTCTGGATCACCTGACCTGCTTATATGAAATAAGCATGACATAACACTGGCATGATTCCATTGTGTTCATGTTTTTCTTTTTTGTGAAAAAGAGAGCAGCCTTGTGTGAACCATTTTTAAACTTCTTCAACAGATTATTTGGACAGCTGTACATTGTGTTAGCCTCATAGCATTATTGCCTAAATACTTTTTACTCTACATCTACTTTTCGTTAGCCTAATAGCATAATTGTTGTCATAGTTTGAGGGTTATAGAGTAGGGTAAAGTGGATGTAGAATAGAGTAGATGTAGAGTAAAAGTAGGGTAGAGTAAATATGACTTAGACAATTATGCTATGAGGCTAACTATTTCAGTCCTTTGTGATCATTTAAATAACCTTACTTCTATTAACCTGCTTCTGTAACAGTGCACCGTTGTTGAACGCTTTCCACCACATTTGAGAAAGTTGCTGAAGGGCTTTGCCTCCATTCAGCCACAGGAGCATTAGCAGAGCTCTGCTGTTGAGTGATAAGGCCTAAAGTCTGCACTACATTCCTCCCTGAGGTGTTGAAAGGTGTTGAGGTCAGGGCACTGTTCAGGCCAGTTGTTCCACACACACAAAACAAAATGTAAAACACAACTAATGACTTAATGGAGCTGGCTTAGTCAACAGGGTTATGTCATGTTGAAAGAGAAAGGGGACTTCCAAATCACTTCTCCCATGTTGTATATGTTACAATTCATTGTGCTACTAATTAGCGATATACTGCAGATATATATTCATTCATTGGCAAAAGATGGAACTTCCATTCCATTTCACCATCTTGAATATAGGCTTCTATTTCTACGATCTCTGCACGTCTGTGTGTGACACTATTGCCACTTAAAGAATGGATTGTTTTTCATTGAAATATCTGGGAGAGCCCACATATAAAATGGTTAAATCATATTTAAGCTTTTTGTTTGTGAGTTGATTTAAAATTAAATAGGTTGTGTATAATTGGCATATCATATCCTATCTTATCAATCGCAAGCCCCCTGAATCAAATCTACCCCTAAAACCAACTTGGAAATACAAAGAGGTATAAACCAAGTGGGTCAGATAGTGAAGGATGGATATATGGTACCCTTTAATGTCTTAAAAACACAATATGATTTAAAAGATGTCGACTTTTTTGCGTATTTACAATCAAAATCTATTTTGGGGTTACTTATATCAAAAGAACCCACAGTAGAGATCCAGGATAAAGAGTTGGATATAAAACTGAGGGAGATTGCATCAGGAAAGAGAACAGTGTCAAGGTTGTATGAGTTGTTGACCACTGCATCCGATGATAACCTATCCTCTATCCAACACAAATGGGAGCAGGACTTGGGCATACCCCTGAGTTATGCACTGTGGGATACTGTAACAAAAAATACTACAACCCTATCCAAATGTGTCAGATATAAAATTCTTCAATTAAAAATTTTGCACAGGGCTTATATAACACCAAGCAGATTAAAGAAAATGGACAATTCCCTCTCTCATTTGTGTTGGCATGGTTGTGGTGAGGCAGGAACATTGATACATCAATTGTGGCAATGCCCTGCAGTACAGAGTTTTTTGGAAAGGTGTTATTATAATTTGTCTTCTTTCTTGAATGTGAGAATACCACTCTGCCCATTAACTTGCCTTCTAGGTGGATTCACTGTTATGCTGATGACACCCAGCTCTACCTCTCTACAAAGCCCTCGTCCACTCTCCTGCCCACTTCCCTTACTGATTGCATCTCAGAAATAAAAACCTGGTTTACTCAAAACTTCCTGAAATTAAACAGCAGCAAAACCGAGGTTCTCCTCATTGGCACCAAATCTACACTATCCAAAACCGACAGCTTTTCTCTCACCCTTGATAACTCCACTGTTTCACCCTCCCCCCAGGTTAAGAGTCTGGGTGTCATCCTCGACACCACACTTTCATTTCAACCCCACATCAATAACATTACCCGAACTGCCTACTTCCACCTACGAAACATCAACCGCCTCCGCCCCTCCCTTACACCCCACACTGCCACCATCCTTGTCCACAGTCTGGTCACATCAAGGCTCGACTACTGCAACTCCCTCCTTTTCGGTCTCCCCCAAAAAACCCTCCATAAACTCCAACTTCTTCAACACTCAGCAGCAAGGATCATCTCCAGAACACCCTCCTCTCACCACATCACCCCTGTCCTTCACCAGCTTCATTGGCTCCCGGTTCATTTCCGTATTCAATTTAAAATCCTCCTCTACACCTTCAAAAGCATCCATAACCTTGCACCCACATATCTAACAGACCTCATTCAAATTGCCACTCCCTCCCGTGCACTCCGCTCCTCCTCCTCAGTTCACCTCACTGTCCCCTCTGCCCGTCTCACCACGATGGGGAGCAGAGCCTTCAGCCGCTCTGCTCCCCTGCTCTGGAATGCATTACCCCCCGACATCCGCAACAGTGACTCCATATCCCTGTTCAAATCTAAACTCAAAACTCATCTTTTCAAATTTGCTTACCCCCCCTGATCTTCCCATCCCATTTTGTTTTTAAATCAATTAATTGTACTGTATTTTTCACATTGTACGGTGTCCTTGCGTGTCTTGAAAGGCGCCTTTAAATAAATTTATTATAGGCAGTAGAGTCGAAAACATTGAATCAACAGTCACCCAACGCATCATAGCCTTGGCTGTAAACCCAATTGCTTTAGCATTGACAATTGGCTGAAGGACTTTTTAGACCTCCTGTCAATGGAGCGAGCAGCATCAGCTCTCAATGTCCTGTGGTGAAGAAGGTCCCTGGAACTTCATAAGCATGAACTTAAGAAACTGGACATTTAAGTGAATTTATTTAAAAGTATGGATCTGCACCCCCCCCCCCCTCTGTGTTGTATTTTGTATTGTCCTGTGAGTTTTTTGTCTTGTGGTGTATGTATATGTTGTCTGTGATTGCTTTGTTTAAGAAAATAATAAAAATATTAATAAAAAAAAATTAAAAAAATCTACCCAAAATAATTTTGCCTTTATTTTGTGATTTCTGACGATGTTGTATAGTTGTGCAATTAATCTTTACAATATTGTATCGTATCGTAATGAAATCAGCGATTTAGTCCCCTAATACTACTGTGTTAATCAAGCTTAAGTCTGAGTCATGGTTAAAATAATATGGGAAAGAGATAGAGAGAGAGAGAGAGAGATGGAGACATACAAGGGTGGAAGAAAAGGAGGAAGAAGGCAGTGCAGAGAGGGAGAGAGAGAGAGGGATGATGGATATTGTGTTGGTCAGAGGGAGATGGTGATGTAGGTAAGATGGAGAGAGAAGGAGAAAGGGAGTGAAAGAGAGAGAAAGAGATGGAGCACAGGAGATGAATGAGGTGAGATGATGTGAGTGCTGATTTTTTTTTACAGGAATGGCTTGTAGTAGTGGGCGTTTGGACTTCAACCCCCAACCCCCCTCCTTCTCCCAGTGTTACTGTGTTACTCCCCATGGCCCAGTAGTGACATGGCATTTAATAGACTCCCCGCTGTGAAACAAACTACCTCAATTAATTCCAGCGACTCTGGCCCTGGCCTTTTCTCTCACACTCCTCTCACAACCCCTCGGGTGTGTGTGTGTGTGTGTGTGTGTGTGTGTGATTTAAGCCATCTCTGGTCCGGTTTCTGCTCTGTCTACCCACTGGCTGTATGGAGCTGCATTATAAAGGACAGAGCCCAGTGCTGCTGCCTGCCTGCCTGCTTCAACATGATCTAGTCTTATTCATTATCCCACTAGGTTTCCATTTTCAATAGACATATATTCACCCCCGTGGTCTTCCCTTATGAAAACATTCATTTCACACTCTCTCTGCCACCTGAAGTAGCTGATCCCTGTGTGTGTGTGTGTGTGTGTGTGTGTGTGTGTGTGTGTGTGTGTGTGTGTGTGTGTGTGTGTGTGTGTGTGTGTGTGTGTGTGTGTGTGTGTGTGTGTGTGTGTGTGTGTGTGTGTGTGTGTATGTGTGTAGTTGTAGTTGTAGTTAGGGGGTAGTTCATTACGGAGAATTATGAGCATAATCAGCTCCTGGTCTCCATATCAGAACAGCAGATCAGGCCATATGTGTAAAGAGGGTCAGAGGGGAAAATACATTTTCACAGTCGATTTGCTGTCTGTCTGTCTGGTCTGTCTGTGGGTGTGTGTGTGTGTGTGTGTGTGTGTTTATTAAAATGGGGGGTGAAGATATACTGTATGTATACATATTACATTTGAAATATACTCCCTTTTTGAGTTACCGTTACTCCATGATAGTAAGTAGTTCAATAGTAAGACATTCTAGAAGCAGCATGACTGTAATGTTGTCTGTGTTGACCATAGATTTGAATAAAAAAACACAGATTTACTATCTGCAGTGAAAACTGGTTGGACGTGCCTGGATGACTTCCAATGACAGGCACACCGGAAGGCCTCCTGATCAGTTGGCCAAAAAAAACACCAAGGGGAAATGGCTTATTTAGAAGCCAAGGAGCCAATGCTTCTACTCTGAGCACCTTCATACCCTGCGTGCCAATCCCCATACTTCCCTACTATTTAGTATGCCAGAAAAGAATTAGGATGTCCCAATACATGCATGTCAATTGCAGTATGCCGAAAATACCTAGATGCCCCACTAACTCCAATAACATTTTTGCAGTATTCGTCTTTATTCTCGACATTTCTCGCATAATAAAAAAAAAATCTTCCTTATCTGATTTTTTTCTCTCCTGTGGCCATAAAACTCTTCTGTACTTTAGTATGTAGTGAAGTAAAAATAAACAGTATGTGATTTGGAACACAGGGTCAGTCTGCACATTGTCAGCCCTTAATTGTACATTTTCAATTTCTTCAGTTTACTGCATATTGCACATATTGTAAATAATGTTCTTCGCATTGCACATTTCAAATTGAATTATCTTATTTGATCCTTTTGTACTTATTGCACCGTGGATCGGAGATAAGGGTAATTTCGATTCCTCTTGGCTTGACTTGAATCAAAAGGTCCAATACCACAGCCACATAACTCTAGCCTTGTTCATCGTACTTCATTTCATTTTTACAGAAGGTCTGGAATCGCTCAATTGACAAACGCTCACTCTCTTGAAGGCGGGTGTCTGTTGAGGTTTAAAATGATTGGATCTGCCCAGTGCTACTCTGGATCTGCCAACCAATCGCATAACGTTTGGTCGTGACGTATGTCTTGCGCCGGGACCGGCTTTAATTTATCGATATTCGGCAGCGTTGCCACAACAGACTGAATAGCTTCTCCCGTATCCTTATCCATTTTCTTCCTGTAACTACAACTGAAACTGGCTCACAACCTCAATGTCATCGTTCTCAGCCACTCCCTCTGTTCGCTGATTGGACCGGCAGAAATCTGTTCGAGCAGGAACCCATGAATACACTGCAGCCCCAGACTGACTACTGAAGGGAAAATTAAATTTGAGCGGAAGTAGGGAGGCGGGCGGAGCCAGGCTAACATCACTCATGATTCCGCACCAATCCGCCATTGTAACCTTCCTCATGAACAGGAACCCAAGGTACTCCAACTCCTTCACTTGGGACAGTGAGTCACTCCAAACCCTACAGGGAATAATCTACTGTTTCTCGAGCAGAGAATCATGGCTCTGGTTCCCCTGGTGTGGGCTGTGGTGTTCCTACCTTGTTGATGCATGTAGGGTCTGTGAAATGCAGGTAGTTGGTCCCTCTCCTGGGGACAATTTGCCTTGGAAGACCTTACCATGAGCTATTGCCCCCCAAGACATTCAAGTCAAGCCAAAAGGAATGCTCCCGGGGTCATTGGGACAAGGAAAAAAACCTCTTCAACACATTGTGATTTTTGGAGGCGTTTATTGTCTACAAATCATTAGCCTCATGGCATAATTGCCTAAATCATATTTACTCTATTCTACATCTACTCTACTCTACATCTACTTTACCCTACTCTATAACCCTTAACATATGATTTAGGCAATTATGCTATGAGGCTAACGAAATGGAAGATGGTAAAAGTACTCAACGCTCAAACAGAGTATTATTACTCCTGCATCATTGTGAAAGCAGGACATGAAATTCACTGGATGATTGGGCGGTCTTAATGCAGTGTATTTTACTGTTTTACTTTATTATGTATTATACCGTGAGTAAATGACTATTGAAACAATCCCAAAGTTGTGACGATGGTGTCCTCAAATGAAGTTACAGCCCCTTTAGAAGACTCCAGCTGACCCTTTTTTTAAAGAATAATTTGTGTTTGAGCTGTTCAAGGATTTGAGAAGGATAGACATAACATTTGAATATAGTGGTATATGACAAAACAGATCTAAACATCTCCCATGGTGTTAGGTGACTGTAGGACCTTCTCTTGTATCTGCTATCAGTCTTACCCTGCGTTTCGAATCGCATACTCTTTCTTTTTTCTATTCTACATACCGGTACTGCATCCAACAAAAAATAATCTAGTTAGGATGCAGTAGGCATACTATTGGGACATACTTTACTCTCTTATTTCATCATAACATTGCGCCTTGATCTTGCCTCTTGCTTTTATATCCGTCGCATCCCCGTTTGTTTTCATATGGAGTTGATGTGACCGGTTCGCACTGGATTGTGGGTCAGAATCGCCAAAATAGGATGCTGTTTTCAACACTAAAAATGTTGGCTATATGTAGTAGACATCCGGGTCTTTCTAACCATCCTAAATCTGGCCACAAGAATCGGCACATACTAAATCTTTTTTCTACCATACTAAATAGTGGAAAGTAGGCGATTCAGAACGCAGGCTTAGAGTGTCTCTGGGTCTTGTTCCTGCCTGCTCCATCACTCCCTCCCGCTCTACCTTTCATATATTTTATACTGAACATATTAAATCATATTTGCAATGGCACCTCTTGCCTTGTGCATTATGTATATTCCATATCTCAGTGATTTGTGTCTGCTGTGCTCTCTTCTGTATACACTAGGGTTTTCAGTTGAATCTTTTGCTATGCATGGACTGATACATTCAATACCTACTATACCTATCACCTGCTGCCTTATGGCGCTTTTCCACCGCACATGTAGCTCGACTCGACTCAACTCGACTCGACTCAACTTGGTTTGGTAGCAGCACGGGTCGTTTTCCACCGCAAATAGTACCTGCTGAACGTGGGCGGGGTCGTCGTAAGGGGCTGAAAGCCTACTCCGGAGCAAAGTAGCAAAGCAGAAATTACGAGCAGTTGTTGCACTATTAACTGAACCAACCGCCAAAAACACGGATGAAATGTTTTTAAGAAATACCCCCTTGTATCTGTTTGCTAAAAGAAGTAGAAGAATATTGCTACGGGCCATTAAGAGGGATGGTTGTTGTCCCGATGTGTGACTCTGCCACACAGTCAGCTGTAGGGATGCGTCACGTACATCCCTATGCACGTAAACACGGGCATGATAAAGTTGACTGTTTAGTGCTTGTTTCAGGATACGTGTTTTCAAATGCAAGCCGTGTCTCAGCCTGAATATTTTATTGAGGTAATCAGTTCAGTCCGAGGCTTGTAATGTAATCGCTCGCTATCATGTCTGTCCCAGCTGGCTACTATTTAGCCTAGCTGCTAGCTGCCCTACATGTCTCCTCTCGTATGTAAGTAACTTCCCCAACAACCAACACTGGGTGAGCTTAGCGAATATATGGAAAATAAATTCGGATCTGTGATGCAAATCAAATGAAAGAGAGCCAGAGAAGGCTGCACGCGGCGGAAATACACTCAAAAGTCCCGGAGAGTTGGGGAGAATAAACAACAGAATGAAGCCGGTAGTCTCTGGCCACTGATTGGCCAGACAATAGTCTCTGGCCAATCAGTGGCCGGCCGTCTGCCGACGTCACCTTTTAGCATCGGCTCAGCTCGCTTGGACCCTAGAGCGAGGCGATACCAAAAAAGCAGCCGCTACGTGGTACCAGGTACCATGAAATTGCGGTGGAAAAGCCAAAAATGCGAGTCGAGTCGAGTCGAGCTGATACCATGCGGTGGAAAAGCGCCATTATACAACTTTGTACTCCTTGATACATTATGTTTCAATACTTAGTGCTGGCCCGAATTATTCGAATATCCGAGTGTTCGTTTGTTAGATTCGTATTCGAGCTCAATACAGTATTTTCAATTTTACCATTGAGAAGTGGGAGCACACATACATACATACCTAGGACAATAGAGGCCCCATAGCATTTCCATTATATTTCCACATAATAGTTTCAGACATTTCAAAGCCAACTCACTTTAGTTATCTGGCCTATACGTTTGTGAGTTTTTTTTTTAAAGATATTCAATTAATTAGTCAAATAAAAAGTCATAAAAACTTAAATTATCTTTTATTTATTTGTACAATGTAAAATAATCCAAGGTTGCCTAAACCTCCAAATTAATATAAAAAAATCAAAGTAAGCCTAAAATGATGATGATAGCTATATTCACAGGTAGAGGATTACAATTGTAGAAAATGAACACTATTAGCAGATGATAATAATGATGTATTGAACCTATTATGTATTCCTTTTAACTTTTATATTCTTTTCACTTTTGGTACCTCAACTGCCATTCTGAAGTCTTTACCTCCCTGTCATTGTCCTCAATTCACATTACAAGGAGAAAAAAAACATTACAATATGAGAAGATGTCAAACAATGTGTCACCTCCCAAATGCCAATAAAAGCAGAGGCCGGCATTATATCATCAGCTTGTCACTCACTGACACTTTAACTATTATTCTGCCCACGTCTCCATATATATTCCCTTAGCAATGGCTGATGTGTAGACTTGCTGCTGCTGTAAATCAGGGCCCGGTCCAGTTGGGCTGACTGGAAGTATTTCTCTCACTCTCCCCTTGCCGTGATGGCTTCATTAAGGGGGAAACTGCCTGCCAGTGCTAGCCTCGGGCGCTAAGCGCTAATCACACGGCTGACCTTGGCTTGATCCCGGACAGTGGACCCACTCGCAACTGTGTGTGTGTGTGTGTGTGTGTGTGTGTGTGTGTGTGTGTGTGTGTGTGTGTGTGTGTGTGCGTGCGTGTGCGTGTGTCTGCTTAGGGGCACTGGGTGTGTGCTATGGGAGAGGCTTGGCTTGAATTTGTGTTGGCATTGAAATGAACATCTATGCGGGGGGAGAAGGCTTTGATGGCTGCTTGGAGGCAGGGAGATGTTATAGTCTTAGACCAATGAATGGACAATATAATACACTTTCTGGCTCATTTATTTGTCCATGAATTCATCTACATTAAAACATGTTCTCTATATTTTTTTTATTTCCTTTACAATCGATGTCCCTGTCTTTTTTTATGGTATTGCTTCTTTTATCAACACCACTCACTATCTGTAATGTGGCACTGACACATACCTGGTTAGTAGCTGGGAGATATTTTTTCACTTCATGACAAAATTCCATATTTCCTCCCTTTTTAACATGTTTTAAATCTTCACTGTAATACTTTTGCACAGTCAGTTCACTTTTCTAATCATAGTTAGTACTGCTGTGCCCTTAAACATATTATGATGTATTCTGTGGCTCGCGAGGAGCTTTGTCAAGTCTTAGTTATAGTAGGTGGAGAGTCAAAATGAGGTTATTGTCTCAGATTGAAGATTACAAATGAAAGAAAGCAGGACGTTATATGGCACATTGATCAATTGTGAACAGTAAATAAATAACAAACATATTAAACCAGTATCTTACATTAAATGTGCACTATCTAACTTTGGGTGTGTCAGAGAAGTGAAACATTCCTAAGGTATATTCTCATAACCGAAAATAAACAAACTTTCTTTGTAGGGAATTTGGATCCCTGGAACACTGTTTGAAGTTAGAAAGCTTCCCGAAAACTGTTTCACTGTTGTTTTTAATATTCTAGTCTTACGTTTGGTTCCAGGTGCCCCACAATAATTTAGTTTTTTATTAATGATGATATAATTATTCAATACTAACAAAAAACAAGAAAATATTGTTTTGTAAACTAACTGCAGTTTCACTGAAATTGCATAGTGCACCTTTAAATAAGTATTTTAAAAGCTTTTAAGTTTACTGTTACCATTTGGACTCAGCCATGACAGATGTGTTAACTAGAGTTCCTGGACTTCAGAGCTGCTCTTGGCAGTTGTTGATCAATTAGCTTTAACAGCTAACTAAGCCCACAATGTATTGCAAACACTACATGAAAATGACTTGTGGTTTACTTTTAACATTATTCTATTACACGCACAGTATCCTATTTTGTCTAAATATAATGCTATCTTATTTAGCATTCTACTTTATACTTATATGGTTTATACTTATCCTTGCACTACTGTTATGTTTATTTGTGTCTCAGGTGTTGCTCTCTTCACCTGTGTGTTTCTATTCTACATTTGTCTTGCCTGGGACTCTCATCTCCAATGGCTGCTGCTGTAATTGTTACAAATAAAACATCTTGAATCTTGATAACGATTGGTTTGAGAAGCGCTTAACCTCTAACAGTAATGTATATTGCCTGAGACTGTTTTACTCAGTACCAAACATAGAGGAAGAAATGTGAAAAAAACATTCCTTAATACACCAAAGGTATGCCTCTCTGGAATTGGATTTCAAGAGATACCCTGTATGTTCAAACACACACACACACACACACTCAAATCCACACGGGCAATGGCTGCCGAAGCCTTGTTTAGGCTCAGTTCAAAGAAGTGTGTGTGTGTGTGTGTGTGTGTGTGTGTGTGTGTGTGTGTGTGTGTGTGTGTGTAACTACACCACGCAGAGAAGTACCCAAACACAAGGCAGCTTCAAATGCATAGGTTCAATTCTCCTTCCTCCTCCTCCTCCTCTTATCCCCCTCTCTCTCTCTCTCTCTCTCTCTCTCTCTCTCTCTCTCTCTCTCTCTCTCTCTCTCTCTTGAAGTCAAGTGCCATTTCCAAACTGCTTCCCCCGGTCCCCCTTTGTCAATGAATCAAATGACAGTGGAAGGCCCCTGATTGATTCTTGGTGAACACAATGCTCTTTAATGGTGCAGACCCTGGCTGGCTTTGGTCTCTCTTTGCACCATTGGCCTATTAAATCCAGTGGCTGGGCCCATTAAGAAATGGTTTCACACTGTCTGAATGGCTAGGAGGACAGAGTAAAAAAGTCAGTGTATCTGTCTATGTAATGGCCAATCATCATCATCCATAGTATTTTTACAGAAGCATTTTCCAGTATGCTGTCTGTCTCGCAGCCTAAACCCTTGTATAACTACACATATTTGTCAGTCCACTACAACTCTGTGAAATGTGAAATACTCACTGACTGCCCAGACTTGAATGAAAAAACTATTCCTTGTGTGAACATCTGGTGAAGACTTACAATAGTTAACAGAGAATAGAAGCTGCTGACTGAAAGTAATGTTTAGAATACTGTGTAGCTCTTCACAATGCTATGTTGATGTTAGCTTCCATAAATGTCACAGCAAACTGACATTTATACAAAAGAGGATGTGTGGTGTATCCCAGCAGTATTGTTGTGTCTTTTTTGTGTCATATGTATTAAGTAGAATTATAGATGCATTTAGCCAATAAATCTCATCTAGTTCTCCCCTTCCCAAGAACATGTAACAAGGGCTGACATTGAAGGCACTGAAATGCTAGATGATTATTAACAAATAAAGCAGCTCAATTTTATAGCCAGGGGTCAACAAAAAGTAATTTGATAAATAAGCAGTGTTTATATTTTGTCCATTCAGCCGTTTCACAGTATTACTTAGTTATTATTGATGGACAGAGATTGTCATACATTCCATTGCAATGTTGTTGGTAAGGTAAGCATTACTTCTACTTCTAAAATGGTTTTGGTTGTTTTTTCTTTATTTGAGTGTGCCAGGAGCAGTCGGCCTTTCAGCACCATGGACAGCTACAGGCTGATCTGCTCCATGAGCTACTGAATGTTAGCCTGGAAAATTTAATTTGCTGCGCCTGTTGGTCTGGACACTCTCCATTGAAGCTCATTAAATATGTCAAGAAATCCGGAGCTACCAATCAAATCGTTCTTTCTGATATGGGCGGGACAGAGCCCTATGTATGGTGCTCTGGGGCAGACGTAACCGGATGGCGGTTTGAGACGGCTTTCGCGTCGTCACTTAATGATTTGGAAGACGGTACTCAAATCTTTCATTAGCAAGTAAGAGGAATGTTCTGTTTTGCAAAAGTTAAATGAAGCAGTTAATCCCGCTGTTCGCTAAACAAATGGGGCTTAATACGTCACCTTGTTCGTTGCTCTGATTGGTTGTAGTGCTATCCAACTGCGTGCAGTGGTATTTGAAATGCACACGTAACCCTAACCCTAACCCTAACCCTTGAGTTGGGAAGGTCTAATGATCATGGCCAGACCCTCTATTGTTCTAGATATGGGTCTAGATATGGGTCTGGATTTCCAGGCTAACTGAATGTCACATCATGTTAGCATACTGTGATAGATGTCAGAGAATGACAAAGCAAAGAAGTTTAAGGTTATTTGAACAGTTTTTTTACATGCATTCTCAGTCACATGCTAATATACTGACCAATGTAGCCAGGCTAACTCATTCACTTACTCAAGGACTTGTTTATACTGTAGTTTGTACACTCTCAACCTCCCTTAGACGCACACTCTCAAAGCTAATGAGTTTCAATCGGATTGTCATTTGCCCGCACACTCTTATCAATGAAAATAGAAAAAAAAATTAAATGACAAAAATCTACAGAGATCTCTATCCATGTTGACAAACACTCTCAGGTACAGTTGTATTTCCTTATTGAATGTGTACTATATTAAAATCAATTTGACTGCAGATGCATACAATAGAGTGACATAAATAATCTAGCCATGACAAATCATTTGCAAACATACAGTATGCATTGTTTGTGTGCTTTCACTGCATGCTGACTAGATTATTTTTACGATCAGCTGTAGTATGTAGAATAGAAAAAAGAAAACGCTTGGACAATACTTGTAAAAAAAACACACCCATCTCTGGTGACATGGTGCAGTATGCTGAGGCAAGTATGAATAGACGTGCAGACGAGGGGTGTAAGGAGAATGGAAAAGGTGGAGCTTATTAAAATTAATGACCTGTGTAAGCTGTCCCTCTACGAGACACTCCAGCTACTCATATCATGATATCATGAACCAAATCACAGCTTAACATGGTATACAGGTTTATCTGTTACATTTCACTTCACCACCGAGATCCATCATAATCATCTCCCAGACAAACTCACTCATTTACCTCGATAAATGTGAGTTCTCTTTGCTTTGAGTGAGGAAATGTATCCTTTCAATATAGGCTGCGCGGAACTTTTAAATATTTCTGAAACAAGTCTTATTTTTCCTCTGATGATCATAAATTACATGTAACAGCAAATTAGTCCATCAGTGCAAAGAATGCTATTTGTATTTCGTTTTTTCTTTATGCCTTTGTCATGGTTATACGCTCACCCAGGAAAGAGAGTTTTAGAACAGCTGGTGTCATAAAAACACTTAATGCTTTTGTCCAGAGGGGCCGCTAGAATAAACACAAACTGGAAGTTCCTCTGAGCCACTTAAATGAAATGAGATACTTCATACTAATATACTTCATGAAAACAAAAATTTCACATTGTAGCGTATAAGGGATCATTTTCATTTCAAAATTGACCGAAAAATAACAAGAACTCGAAAAAAGGGTGGAGCTACACACTGCAGTCTTTTGATTGGTCGACAGAATAGTCATTTCCGATGATGGCGCGGCCAGTGCATATTAGCCCCGCCTATCAGGTACGGGTACTGTCGGCAGTAAAAAGTCAAGCCAGATCTAGGGTTACTATTCCCTACCAAACTGTACTTTACAGCTCAGTGGAAGCGGGCCGTTGGATAACAGCCCTCTGCAGTGTTGTGTGGAGGTTGGACACATTAGAACATTACACATTACCTGTAGTGTTCCTCATTGCTCTGACTGATCCAGTAGGAACAATTCAGATTCAAATCCTGGTCATGAAGAGTGAAACAGTACATTACAACCTATGACAATTGACCTAACTCATTTATACTAGTTTTGATTTATTGCCATGGGTAGGGTTTGGGGGAGTGTGTGTGTGTGTGTGTGTGTGTGTGTGTGTGTGTGTGTGTGTGTGTGTGTGTGTGTGTGTGTGTGTGTGTGTGTGTGTGTGTGTGTGTGTGTGTGTGTGTGTGTGTGTGCGTGTGTGTGTGTGTGTGTGTGCTTGTCTTTGTCATAGTCTGTTTTGTGCCATTGTATTTTTATCTCTTGTTTTCCTGAGGAACCCCCCCCCACCCCTCGAAAACGAGATGCTGCATCTGAAGGGGCTTGTCCTCCAATAGCATTTTGAAATGAGCCTTGGTTACATTGCTGCTGCAGGTTGGGAGTGATGTGCTGCCCCACGTTCAGGATCAATGTTCTATCTCAGGGTCTTCACAGCCTGCTCAGCAGTATTGTAGGTGTCGTAGCGGACCCTTCTGGAGGTTGCTCAGAGTAGAGCTGCTGCTCTTTGCATTGAGAGGAGCCACTTGGAGTGGGTAGGGCGGTCGGCCACTGGAGTGCAGGGTCGGTGGTTCGATCCCCCGCCTCCCCGCCACATGTTGAAGTGTCCCTAGGCAAGACATTGAACCCCGAATTGATCCCGATAGTTAGCTTGCACCCTGCGTGGTAGCTGCTGCTGCTATCGGTGTATGAATGTGTGTGTGATTGGGTGAATGTGTACAAAACAATGTTAATTGCTTTGAGTCTGTGAAAAACCAGGGAAAAGTTCTATACAAGTGGAGTCCATTAACTATTTCCCTTTGGAGCTTGTTCCTGGGCATGTCCAGCTGGTAGGAGGCCCCAGGGTGGATAAAGAACCTTCTGCAATGAGGATGTACAGTATCTCATTTGGCCTGGGAATGTTGTTAAAGGAGGAGCTAGACAACGTTTGGCAGAGGGCTACTTAGACTACCTTTCAGGGCTTGCTGCTACTAGGCCCTGGCCTTGGATAAGTGATAGAAATCCGAGGGATACATCAATCCATTTTGAGCTTTTTATGGCATTCAAAATGTACTGACTAAATGTGAGGTATTGATACATCTGATTGCTATTGTATAGTTTTCAATTCTAATTGTGTAAATACATAACATGTCAAAATACTGTGTATCCTTGATGACGTATTCCCATCTGAAAGAGAGGATATGAGAGTTGTATTATAATATTATGGTATAGTTTGACATTAATGCAAAAGCGCAATGTACGGTGATTGTGTGTGTGTCTGTGTTTCTGTGTGTGTGCGAGTGTGTAATGGTGTGTGAATGTGTGGGTGTCATGAGTGCCGCGGTAAAGAAACGGGGAGAGATGGGTGGTTACTGGTGTTTAGAAGGCCACAGAGATTAGTTTTGCCTGGGGCATTTCTCTCTCTCTCTCTCTCACTCCCTCCATCTCAGCATTTATTCTCTGTGTCTCTCGCCCTCCCACCTCTCTCCACCCATCCCGGTTTAATGGTGTGAGGCTGGAAGTTTTTTTAAATTTGCCACACCATAAAAATAAAGTCCATTTTCCACATCACAGAGCTTAAGGGCTGACAAATGTTACTAGGACGCAGTGACACCAACCAGAGAGGCCTCACACTGTGCGTGCGTGCGTGCCTGTGTGTGTGTGTGTGTGTGTGTGTGCGTGTCTGTGTGCGTGGGTATGTGTGTGTGTGTGTGTGGCAAACAGTTGTTGTATTTCAACTTGGTAGCATGGATGCATCAGAGACAACATTCAGTGTGTGTGTGTGTCTGTGTGTGTGTGTGTGTGTGTGTGTGTGTGGGTGTGTGGGTGTGTGTGTGTGTGTGCGTGTGTGTGTGTGTGTGTGTGTGTGTGTGTGTGTGTGTGTGTGTGTGCATGGATGGATACAATCAAGTGTCCTCTGTACTCATGTTTAGTTTAGTTAGAGCATATTGTGTGGTTGGTGGATGGTATACCTTTTTTGTACTGAATATTATTAACAGCTCAGCATGTGCCACTCCCAATTTTCCATGTACTAGTCAGGCTTTAAATTGTGAAAATCATTCTATAAAAAAAAACTATATGGAAATGACAGAGAATGCGCCCTGTTTGTAGAAAGCTTAAAGACAATGATACAATGTAGTTCTGGTGCATACATTTCTGCTAGATAAAGTTAAGGCTCCGATTCTCTGTTCTTATTGGCTGTGGGGACTGTCCATAAACTTTGCCCATGACTTTGTTAGTGTGTGTGGAGCAGTTAAGGTATTTTAATTCGATTCTCTATCCCAACTGCCATTTTCTCCCCAAATCCTCCATCCCAGCTTTAAGCTTTAACAGCCATAAACATTATAGGATCAGGTCCAACAGAGCCAGAGAAAAACATAGAAAAAGCATAATAGATATTCACTATTCTGTACAGGCTAAACCAAGCAGAGAATACTTAGTCAGTGTTACCTACTCCCAATTAAATGTATAAAACCTAGAATGATCTGATATTTGCTCCAGAATTATGTCCCCTTATATAAAACACACAATGCACCAAAAAGTAGCATTTAAAAATATTTCTCATGCAATGAAAATATAACAGCAAGTTAATGACTTGCTGACTGTTTATTGCCTCCTCAATATGATGGATTGCTTTTTGAAGATGACAGATGACTTTTAATTAAAGTGGCCAGTCTGTCTGAGAGATGGTGGAAGCAGCTGGCACACACACACACACACACACACACACACACACACACACTCTCCTCTTCGTTCATATATACAGCTCATCTACCGTTGAGTCATCTCTTCATCTCAGATCCACACTGTCAATGCTTTCCATATGGGTATAATGTGTAGCTTTTAGGGTGTATTCGAAAAGCCATACTAACGTCCTACTCATGCTAATTTTGACGTACATTTGAGTATGTTGTGGTTGTGTAGGCGTGAAATGCCTGGATGAGTACTTACTTCTGGGAAGAATTTGTCTATGGATTGATAGGTGACTTTTTTTTCTACTAAACCGCCCCACAATGCATTGCGTCTTTTCAAACGACACAGAAGTGTTTTTTTTTTTAATTCTTTATTTCTTCTGCATACGTCAGTGTAAACTGTCCAACGAACCTCGCATACACAATCGATGTTTAAGTAGACAGTATGTAGTATATACATGTTGAGTATGTAGGAGGGAGGACGTTAGTAGGGCTTTTCGAACACAGCCCCAGTCTCAGGGCTTGTTCACACCAGCTTGGTTTAGCGCGCAACTTATAACCTTCTTTTTTAATATTTCTCCACCAACATATTCTTCATCCCACCATTACTTGTTTTAAGTATGCTGCTGTGTGTTAAGTGTTATAGCATACATTAAGGCGTTTGGTGTGTATACATTTGTTCGATGAACTCTGAAGAATCTGAGGATGAAACAATCATTTTAATTGGAATAAATGTCTGGACTGTCAAAACAACATTGGTATAATTTTTTCAGATTTAGAACAAGATGCAATTAAGAGCAATGATTGAATTAAGCTGCATAGGGTGAGGAGTGTGTGTGTGTGTGTGTGTGTGTGTGTGTGTGTGTGTGTGTGTGTGTGTGTGCGCGTTGTCACTGTATTTAAGTGGACATGATTTGCTTCTCATTTCCTCTCATTCAGCACTTCCCAGAGACAAGTTGTCAAATTAGTGCTAATTAGCACCTCTGTGTATAACTGTGTGTTTCTAGCACAAATACACTCTCTCACGCACACAGGTCTAATGTGTTCTCATAACAGGTCACTCTATGTCATACATCTTAATAGAAACTCCCTCCGTGTGTCCATACACTCCCTGAAAAGACATCTATAAAAGGAAAAGGCCACTGGAGTGCAGGGTCGGTGGTTCGATCCCCCGCCTACCCGCCACATGTCGAAGTGTCCCTGGGCAAGACATTGAACCCCGAGTTGCTCCCGATAGTTAGCTTGCACCCTGCGTGGTAGCTGCTGCTGCTATCGGTGTATGAATGTGTGTGTGTGTGTGTGTGTGTGTGTGTGTGTGTGTGTGTGTGTGTGTGTGTGTGTGTGTGTGTGTGTGTGTGTGTGTGTGTGTGTGTGTGTGTGTGTGTGTGTGTGTGTGTGTGTGTGTGTGCGAGAGTGGGTGAATGTGTACAAAACAATGTAAAGCGCTTTGAGTCTGTGAAAAACCAGGGAAAAGTGCTGTATAAGTGGAGTCCATATACCATTTACACCAGCCACCGTGCACCTTGTCATATAGAAAAAAGCCCTGACTCCTTTCAACATCAATCTACATCTCAGCAGCATTCAGCTCCATCAGTGCCAGTGCCTTCAGTCTGTAAATATTTCAACAGGACTGACACTAGGAATGGAGGAGGAATATGTGCACCACGTCGTAGCTAGGCAGTTTGTTTTAGAGATTGGGTTGAAAGTATTCATGTAGGAATCACGTGTATTTAGAGAGAAGGGTGTGCCGCTTGCCTTTAAGTTGATGAACGATAGCGGTCACACTCAGTCCTACAGCTGCTTTTCCACTTAAAGGGAATAATGGGTGACAAAGCCTTGGCGGATTCTAAATTATAACCGCTAGGAGGATTTAAATTAAAGGTTCAGTAAGTGGAATGGTCAGTTTAGCTAACTTCCTGTCAGTGACTGCAGTTAGCAGTCCCCTCGCTCGTCCCTACGTCACCAAATTAATGCACTGCGGTCTTCAAGGAGGGAGTTATCTAGCATAATCTCAGATCCATAAGTGTGATAAAACATGATAAAAACCATCAAAACAGACATTGGGAAGGATTTTTACCTGCTCCGCCATTGTAGGCGCATACACATTCACCCATATGTCGCTCTGCACGTGCACCGGCAGTGAGACGGGTTACGGTTTGTAGCGTCCTCACTTCTGATTGGTTATCAGTAGTGGGATCCCCAAAAACTTTATTTGCCGATTACATGCAGAGCAGGTGACTGAGAGATCGGCTTTATGAAATGCGCACACTATGTAAGTGATCACTGTATGAATAAAGAGCGATTCAACACTTATATTAACATAAATAAATCGCTTACTTCACCTTTAAGCACACAACTCGTAACAGCTCGGAAGAAACCTTTATTTTTTGGCTTTTTTGTAGACTTCTTTGGTATCCTCCTTTTTGCTCTTTTAACTCTGCGTCATTGGAAATGAGGGTCCACCCCCTCCACCCCTCCCCCATGATCTCTAGAGTATAAAGAAACCATTGGGTGAATGAATGTATTCATATGTGAAGTCCACATTTGTGTATCTACATTATATAAAAGTGCAGTCAATCATGTACAAAAAATATGAGAAATCTTTTTTTTCTGCATCCATTCACACTCCTGTAGCACTGTGTGTCTATACACAGTTATGATGGAGTGAATACACAGAGCACTTCCTTTTTTTTCAGAGCTGTGCCGAGCAAAGCCAGCTGTAGTTATTGTTGTTATCAATCATGGTCTAAAGATGTCTGTGGTAAGAGTGGCCCGGGTCACTGTATATCCCCCACACAGCCATGCAATAAGGTTAGCGCGCAGCAAGGGAAAGGCGACAGGGGAAAAAATGGTGGCGGCAAAAAAAAAAAGTTTAACAAAGCATATTTCCCTCTTTTATGACTCACTCTGACCTTTAGGGATATTAACATCTGACATGATGAATCATAGGAGCGCAGGAGAGAGAAAAGGAGAAGAGGAGAGAGGGATGAATAAAAAGGGGAAGGGGGAGGGGGGGTCCTAAGTCATTTCTTTATAGAAAGCTGTGATTTGATGAGATGGAGACATTTCTCTCTGTGACTATGTCACACACACACGCACACACACACAGACACAGGCACGCACGTATACACACACACACACACACACACACACACACACAGACACACACACACTCATCTTGGCTATGTCAGCCTGGATTCCTATTAGCCCCTCACCCTGCAACACACACACAACAAACACACAAATGCTGCACACATTCAATTAAAGTCTGACCTTACACTCTGGACACTGACGGAGTTTGTTACACTACCTTGTATAGTGTGAGCATGTGTGTGTGTAGATCTGATTTATACACAAATTGAGGATACATTCAGTGTTTGGTTCTGCACATGGGATTTGCTGACAATAATACAGAAAAAACTACCAGAAATGTTGTCAAGGCCACTCACATGTTGGACATGTTAGACATCCTAGCAGGGGAAATACATTATACATTTTGGAATGTGCATTTTAATTTTTCAATAATCTGTTTTCGATTAGTTTTTCCCCTCATTAGTGTATCGGGGAGTAATGTGCATACCCATTTGTTGTTATGTATTGCATTTCTCCAACAGTATACACTTACATGTTTAAACTGTGCACAATCTGTCTTGCACATACTTTATTTACACCAATGCCTATACAAACATATTTCAATTTGCAAGTGACATTATGGCACACACATTATAATTCTAAACTCATCAGAAAGATCCACCGCCACATTATTTTATTTTCTATTAAAACAATTAAAAAGTGTCTTTTGTATAATATAGGACCTTTACAAGGACACTGTGTAACGTTTTAAGTATTGTATTAGCTAAAATCAATATGCTCATTCATAAATATGTCCTCATTGGTGTAAAATCACCTTTGCCAATAATCTGAATGATCCTCCTGAGCTGAGAATTACACATATTAATATTACATTTTGTACATTGAGCAGGTAACTCTTATGGAGGCATCCATGTTGGAAGCGTCATGGTTGGAATATCATCAGGTGCATTTTTTAGAATCTAGCATTGTTCTTGTCCTTGAAGGCCACTTTAGCTTCTGTTATTATTCGAAAGGGGTGGGGTTACCCAGGAAGCGTTGCATTCTAGATGCCAATATATTATTATTCAGATATTACACACTGCACCTTTAAGCATATGACCCTGAAATGGGCCTCTTTTAGGCACAGAGAAACACGCTGTACCCAACATCTGTCTGCATAAGCCATTGAATTATTCAAAACAGATTCAGCAAGCATATCTTCAGCAGGTGGGAAGTGCCCCTAATGTCTCCCTCCCTCTCCCTCCTCTCACCCAGGGGAGTTCTTGGCTTTAGACGAGCATCTAACGACATCAGTGTTTGTCTATATGTGGGGAAGTATCCCCTGCATTCCAAATCGCATACTCTTCCTTTTTTCTATTCTACATACTACAGCTGATCATAAACATAATCTAGTTAGGATGCAGCAGGCATACAATTGGGACATACTTTTACTTATTTATTTCAGCATTACGATGCACCTTTAACTCGCCTCTTCCTTATATATCCGTCTCATCCCCCGGTTGTTTTTCACACGGAGGCTCCGTTGATGTGACGTCACTTCAGGTGCGCACTGGATTGTGGGACAGAATCACCCAAAACAGCATGCTGATTTCAACACTAAAATAGTTTTGACTGCATGTAGTAGGCATCCTAGTTGTTTTAAGCATACTAAGACCCCGTTTCCACTTGGCATTAACATCTGACTTTTGTAATCGGATCACATGAATAAAGCTTTAACTACAGGTGAAAACACTCTCAAGACGCATTGAGATCGGATCACAAAAACCACATTCGGAGGTGGTTTACGTCTGTTGTGACCGTTGTGTCTGCATTCATTTGATGGTGGAGACACCAATGTGACTCTTGTCCACCTTAGGGACCTCCTACTCAACTGCTGCCCCCTGCCTGAGCGGAAATACGTTAAAAGTGCATCACTGGCGTTCATGCAGCTTTTATAGAAGCCTCATGAACGTTAGCTGCATCCGCCAGTATTGCAAATGACAAGCTTTCTGTCCTCTGGTTTCATTTCACTGCGTAAATCTGAAAACACGGAGAGCTGCAAGGCAACAACTTCCTGTTCTTATCCGCTTAAAAATAAAAGTCAACTCGCGTTTGGCTAGTAACACGCTTTTAATGTGAAGGCGCACAGGAAATATTCTGTTCACACGTAAAGTAACTTAACTGCATAAAGCCGTGTACTGGTGGTGGTGACAAGAGTGTAGACGTTAGAAAAGCCGCCCGGCAAACACACATCTTTCACCAGCCAAAGTGGCGTAATAACTTACTCGTCTAAGAGTTTTTACTTTTATATACTATCTATGATATTTCCCGCATTTGGTGAGTGTTAATGTAGAGCCCTCTAAGCAGTGTTGTGCATCGCTCCTCCTTGTCTAAATGAGACAGTAGCCTATCTCTTCAACCTAGACTTGTAATTATCTTCGCATGTAATGCATTTTAATAGCAAATGCGATTAAAACTGTGGCACTGTACAGCCCTGTATGTTTACTTGTTTGAACCCCACCGGTTAGAAACACCAATGCAAACGGAAATGATGTATGTGTGTTGATTTAAATACAGCGCGGGTAAATGGAATCGGATCACAAGTAGACAAAGAAGTCACATTTGAAAATACAAGTGGGAACACACGGACTGAGAGCTGGCCACTTGTAACCAGATTCAAAAAGTCAGATGTTAATCCCAGGTGGAAACAGGGTCTAAATCTGACCACAAGAATAGGGACATCCTAAATCTTTTTTTCTACCATACTAAATATATATATATATATATATATATATATATATATATATATATATATATATATATATATATATATATATATATATATATATATATATTTATAAAGTATGGAGATTGGAACGCAGGGTATGCTTTTTTTATGTGTGTGTGTGTGTGTGTCTGATGGAATATATCTGGGTTAAATGCAACAGGGCACTCCAGGGCACTTTGGGGCACTCTGTAGCCATTAGTTAGGGCAGGCAGACAGGCACATGGCAGAAGCAGACACTGGTGGGTGAGGGAGGGCCATAAATAGGTCCCTGTGTGCTCACGTAGAGATTAAATATTTGGGGGATTTTTTAAAGGGAAGCAGAAAGCATGCACGCCATCATGGGGGAGAAAAAGTGGAAGCCATGCAAACAACCAGTGAGAACTTTGTTTGTCTGGTTCCATATTATGGAAAACATCTAAGTGTGCACACCTGACCCAAGGCCTTCAAGTCAGTAAACATTTGAGTATATTCCGAGCCTATATACTATTGTGAACCCATTCTAATCAATGGTAGTAATGGGATAATGGGATGTTCCTGTCACTCAGTTAATAACTGCAGGCAGTCGACTGGACGCTTAACAGAATGGAAGTTACACTTTGGTCAATTGCATTCACTATGCCAGGTCTCTGCCTTCTTCACTTCACTTCATGTGAAAGGGCTTTTTGTCTTTGTCTATTTTTGCATCCTTTCCTTACTTTTATTGTATATGTGTTGTCTTTGTAACGTATGTGATTGCCTGTGGTCATGTTGCCTTGTGCCTACATGACACTATTAATGTGAAAACATGTGCTGTGCTATAGTCATTTAGTGGTTATTTATTCTGTCTGAATCCTGGACTGTCCACTCTCTCTGTTGTGTAGAAGAAACCTACTCCAAATATATGTAGGCTAGAATAGAGTATTGCTGTAAACCAACTTCTCTCAGAACTGGGCACACTGTTCCTTAAAGAGGACCTATGATACTTTTCGACTTTTATGACCTATAAACGTTGTTATAATGATTTATAGTCATTTTTAACCATACTAGAGTATCAAGTAATTACGTACATGCATTTCGACGTATTCCCTGCTGACCGTCTGGGGTGGCTGTGCAGAGCACTAAAAACTATGGCAGCCAGTCGAGCCGAACTTGTTCAAATTTCCGGTATGTGTGTGTCACCAGATATTTTTGCCATATATGGTCAGGCAAGCTCCCAAGTTGCTATATATAGCAGGGGGTGACAATACTAGACCAGTGCTCGCTTAGCTCAGCCGGTAGAGAGATCGTTTACGAAGCAGTAGACCCGTATTCGCGTCCCGCCCGGGGTGATTCTTTGCAGACATTTAGAATCACGACTTCCCTTCGCAAGGTATCCAATCACAACGGAGTTGGGTTTGCAGGAAGGGGGGGAGGGGGCGGAGATGGCAGAAGCAAAGTGTTTACAGGGCCTGCTGGATCGCCAAAATAAGAGAAAGAGCTTCCCGAAAATCTACATAGTTTTTTGTGATGTGATTTGTGTCAGGTTGCTCTATAGCAGTTTTTAACAAGACATTAAGACCAGAAAAGTAGTATAATAGGATCTCTTTAAAAAAAGGAAGTATGTAGATGATACATTACAATGCATTGAGAACACCAAGTTAAGTTGATGTAGACGTCTTGTTGTATTACATTTGTCCATCTGTCAATAAGGAAAGTAATGTACACAACAGCTTGATTGTTGATGTTCTGTATAGTGGTTCAGTTGGGCAGTCAGCTAAACAGCAGTTAATGTAATCAAATAAAAACATGCTTTCCTACACACATTTTTACCTGCTCCACCATTAGGCGCATACACATTCACCCATCTGTCGCTCTGCACGTGCACAGGCAGTGAGACGCGTGCCGGTTTGTAGAGTTCTCTCTACTGATTCGATATCAGTTGTGGGATCCCCGAAAAATGTATTTGCTGATTACGTGCAGAGCGGGCGACTGAGAGATCGGAGTTATGAAACGTGCACACTATATAAGTGATCACTGTATGAATATAGAGCGATTTAACACATATATTAACATAAATATATCGCTTAATTCACCTTTTAATCAAATCCATCCCATCCCAATCACTAAGGGCCTTTACTCAAACAAACAGAGACATGTGGCCATTTGTATGTTTAGTCAGGTCCCATGTGGCACTTTGACTGAAATCACCTGGTTTGCTTGCCTATACTCTTTGATTGGCAAATTGATTAGCATATCCAGCAGCCTCCCAGGGGGCGGGCTCATTGATCAAGCACATGGATTGGTGGAGAGCACAGGGGTGGAACATCAGATGTGGACCAGTACATCCAATTAAAGAACCTCCCCCCCCCCCCCATCAGGTAAAGAAGGGCTCCTTTTCCTCTTGCAAAGGGCCTGGCCTCTTGTAAGCTATAGCCACTATCATTTTGATCTCATCATTAGCAGATCATTCCACTGGTATAGAGGCTATTATGGTATTGAGTCAATCTGCTCCTTGAAATTCAATTGTCGTCAAAATCGTTATGTTTGTAGAGAACAAAAAAATCTCCAATTTGTCGTCTTACACTGTTGGATGTATTTGGTGGTTTTCATCACACTCCTGCATTTAGCTTAACGACATAGCTTTAAGCTCATCTTAAATACACACCCATGGCCTAATCTGCACAAACCCTTTCACTTATTTCCCTTGATAACGCCTCTTACTATGGCCATGTACACACTGAGCTTGACTAAGGTAGCCTTTATACTTCTCTCTACTTCTCTCTTTTTATTTTCACTGACCATTGTGAAAGCCTTGGAGTGCAAAACGCACAGAAAAACAAGCTGTCTTTCTTTAGTGGTAAATTTAGCTTTGGTGATATTGATGACTTTTGATTTGTACATTGATTGTTCATTTGTACAGGGAGGTGGAATGTTGTCCCTGTCAGAATACATTCCACCCCAAGCCCTTTGACTGTCTTTGTCCGTCTCCTCTCCCCAGCCTCTATCACTCTGTGTGCTGTCTCTCCATCTCGCTCTCTCTGCCTCCAATAGAAAAGGCTGCAGTGATAGAGAGACCTTTATGAATAATGTAGTGTTGTTATCACTGGTCCATGCTTCCTATTACAATGAAACAGTCTTAAATCATCAAACATTTAGCAGGACTTCCCCCTCCATTAAAGGGGAATGCTCTACTAAAGAGGCCAATAGGGCCAGCAGTTTCAACAGCTGTACAACCTTCTATTCAAATATCCTCTTGGTACCAGAGGCACAGTGCAGAACATTCCATTTTAATATCAGTGAACTCTCCATTCAAATTGATTTGAAAAAAAAGAAATGATAAACACTATAGGAGGATTTTTTGGTTCATTATAACTTTGAAATTATTTCGCCCAAAGCTACCCTGCGTTCCAATTCCCATACTTCCCTACTATTTAGTATGCCAAAAAAAGATTTAGGATGTCCCAATACATGCACGTCAATTGTAGTATGCTGAAAATACATAGATGCCCCACTAACTCCAATAGCATCTTTATTCTTGACATTTCTCAACATAATGAAAAAAAAAATCTTCCTTATCTGATTTTGTTGTTAAACTCTTTTGTACTTTAGTATGTAGTGTAGTAGAAAGAAAGAGTATGTGATTTGGAACGCAGGGTTAATATCGTCATATCAGCAGTCAGATGTGAAAGAGAGAGAGAGAGAGATAAAGAGAGAGAGAGAGTGGGTGGGGTGGTAAAAGAAAAGCAAAAGGTTCAAATGTCTCTACCTTATCTAGTAAAGAAACTCTGACCATTCTCAAAAGGTAGTCCAAAACAAACATGACTGAGCTAAATCAAGATAGAACAACCAATAGTGATGAGATGGTGAGATGTTGCTGAAGATTGTGTTGGGGGTTGAGGACATATGGATTATCCTTTGTGAAATCCCACGAGGCACACTTTATCCTATCAAATGAAAACACATATTTGCAGTCCCTTTCCCTTATCCACCTCCCATTAAATGCTTAGAATTCAAAGGGCTCCATTGTGTTGTTATTCAACTGTATCAACAATACTTCAATTGTTGGATATCGATACACCCCTCTGTCCCAGGCACTCTATATGTGATTGAGCTGACCACAGCCTATCTCTATAGTCAGGTTAGAATCATTTAGCCTAATGGTTTTGGGTGGCCCCTGGCTTATAGTCAATAAAGTGTGTGTGTGTGTGTGTGTGTGTGTGCGTGTGTGTGTGTGTGTGTGTGTGTGTGTGTGTGTGTGGCAGGTCGGTTGATGTTAGCCATTAAGACACGTAAATAATTGTTTAATGTTTCTTAACTAGATAAAAGTATAGAGATTTTAACATTAGATAAAGTCGCTATTTTAATTTACCATGAGCACACTCAGAAATATCAAACAAAATGTCAACACAGACATTAAAGAGGACCTATGATACTTTTCGACTTGTATGACCTATAAACGTTGTTATAATGATTCATAGTCATGTTTAACCATACTAGTGTATCAAATAATGACGTACATGCATTTCGACGTACTCCCTGCTGACCGTCTGGGGTGGCTATGCAGAGCACTAAACACTATGGCAGCCGGTCGAGCCGAACTTGTTCAAATTTCCGGGTAGTTTCTGTCATGTTTCCATGTATGGTAATGCTGCCGCTCAGGCAAGCTCCGGCTGCATGCCCCCACCTTCCTGAAAATCTCCCGATGCTGGAAGGAAGGTAACCAATCACAACGGAGTGGGGTTTGCAGCAGGGGGGGGAGGGGCGGAGAAGCTCAAAGCAGTGTGTAGAGAGAGACTGCTGTGCTCGCTAGGATAAGAGGAAGAGTGTCCCGAAAATCTACATAGTTTTTTGTAATGTGATTCGTGTCAGGTTGCTCTATAGCAGTTTTTAACAAGAAATGAAGACCAGAAAAGTAGTATAATAGGATCTCTTTAAGAAGATGAGAGTGTATGGCTCGCGAGGGCTATGGATAATATCTGGTTGAGTCCCAAAGGGGAAGCTGTAGATTGCTAATAGTTATCCAGCTCCCGTCATTTCTGATCACCATACACTTAGGGCCCTGCTGATTCCCACTGCCTCCTCGTAATGAGATGAGAGACATGGGGTGAGGAGTGAGAGTATGTGTGTGTGTGTGTGTGTGTGTGTGTGTGTGTGTGTGTGTGTGTGTGTGTGTGTGTGTGTGTGTGTGTGCGTGTGCTTATGTGTCTGAGCGTGTGTATGTGTTTGTTTTTGTTGGGAATTCATAAGGGGTAGATTTGGTCAAAGTCAAGAATATTATTAATTTCAAGGAAATTATAATATTAAGAAAAATGGGAACTTTGAATCAAATCAGAAAAAAACAGTCTCATAATGTTAAAGGGATTTATCTTGAAAATGTCAAAGTTGGTTACAATGTACATTTAAGATAATGAAGGAGTGAATATTCGAGCATAGACCTTATTTACCAGCAATTAGTGAAATACAAGACACAAATATCACAGACACTGCTTCTTAAAATCCAAATGTAAGGGTTTATTTACTTAGGCAAGTTGATTAAAACAATACACATAAGTCAATAACCATGAACTAATCTAATTTAAGAAAGCAGACATAGCACAAGCAATAATAAGAACAGTTTAGATTATAAACCAATGTATTTCTATCTATGTGCAGGTGAGTGCACGTGTGTGTTCTGTGTGATCACCAAGAGAGAGAATTCAGGAAGAGTGTGCAATATATAGAGAATTGTGTGTAATGTTGTGAAAAATGTGTGTTCTGGAATGGGAATATGAGTCTAAGGGTGTATTCCCACATGCCGTGTTTAGTTCGGTTGAAACGAACTCAGATGCACTTCTGCCTTCGGTGCGCATCTTTCAGGCAGGTGTGAATACAGCAATCGCACTCGGGAGCGGACCAAACAAACGCTCCGAGACCCAGCTGAAGAGGTAGTCTCGGTGCGTTTCCAAACGCACTCTGCTGCAGTTCGTTTGTGGTGTGAATTTGTCCGGACTCGATCCGACCCAAATGCAGGAGGCACTGTGCCTTTTCTTTCCTTTCTTTTTTATTAAATAGCCGTCAGTTTCACATTATGGGAAAGTGCTGTTGTCGCCATTGTTAGGACGATAAGTTGTGGTTTGACCGGGAACCCAGAACAATATAGTACATTTGATCGAGAGGACGCGTAAAAATGCTGAATGTGTTCAGCGATCAGATGAAGGAGAAGGGAGCATCTCCCGCACAGTGCCAACAGGTTCACACTGCGCTTTGCATGAAGTGTGTGTTTTTATTTTGCTTCCCATATAGGCCTACGGGACCGTCAATAGGCTACTATCCCCGTGTCAGTTTGGAGCTGAACTGCGCCGACCCAGCTGATACACAGCTTAATCAGCTGAGTGTCAGCTTGAGCCTATTCTTCTCGCGTGACGCGCGTCCAGCACCAAAAATACAGTAAAAATTATGTTTCATATCGTAGGCTACAAGCCACATAACGTGGCATTGACATAGGGCTACATATTATCACCATATGAAACAACAATAATTTGATGTTTTTCCTCTTTATTTATAGGTTAGATGTAGGCCCTTTTATTATTTTTAACCCCATATTATATCAATGATATATTTCGCAGTTTTAACTTCGTGCTTCCTGTTTCTCTCCACCCCTGAATGTCTGTCCAATGAATGAATGACCTCAGATCACGTGTGGTTTTGCTTCGTAATGCTGGTTCACTTGCAAAAGGGGCAATGTGAAAGTGGACCACACCAAACAAAAAAAATCAAACCTCTATTTGGTCTGGACCAAAGCAAGTGAACTAGCGGACTTTCCAAGTGTGAATACACCCTAAGGCAGGAAATGTGTTTGGAGTTCAGCAGAATTGGTTAAGCAGTTGGTAAATTAGTTACAGATTGTGCACATTGTGTCTGATGTTCCAAAAAATGTGTTTAAACAAAACTGTAAATATTATATAATTGTAATACAGAAATCAATTCCTGTAATGTTGTCATTTACTGTAAGGGTGCAACTCTAAGCTGTTTGTTTGCTGGAAAATTCGTATTACAGATGCAACTTTAGATTTTTGCAGATTGGGTTGCACTCTCAAGCCTGCCTCTCTCAATGCGAGCCCATGATTCACAACAGGGTCTATCAGTGTTGCCCTTACTGTATTTCATCAGACGTTACAGCTCTATGTCTTCTAGGTCTCCCTCCACACATCCACACTCTCACTGCCACTCTTCTACCTCCAACAACCTGTCTTCCTTGGTCCATTTCCAAAAAATTAGCTTTCCCTTTATACTGTATATATGTTTCAGTTTAAATTGCAATCCGCAGTGTTTGAAAGGCATTCATTCTGTTTTGAATGTGTGGTTTACAGTTGTGGCAGCAGTGTGTTAGCATTTGAAAAAAGTGCTGGAAATCCACAGAGTTGTGCAGGCTGTGGTTAAGCCATGAGATAGGTGTGCAGAGTTTTGAAAATTGTGTTTAAGCAATGAAAAACGAGCTAGAGTTTGGTCCGAATGAACCGCTGCTCTGCATACTGTCACTCCAGTTGTGCTCACTGTGGTTTAGCGATCGTAAAAAACTGTAAACTTTGCAAATTGCTGAACAAACCTTCCTTTATAATGTTTATCACTTTGTATCAAATGACTTCATTATAACCAGAAAGTTCTACCGATGTCACTTAATTTTTAAAGTCCTTCTTGCCTGTACACAAGGGCTTTAGAGAATGACAACCCAACTAAATAAAGTGCCACACACTCTTAGAACTTGCAGTGTTTTCTCCCGTTTTTCTAGTGTGTGTGTGTGTGTGTATGTGTGTGTGTGTGTGCGTGTGTCTGCGCTGAGCGTGTCCCTCCTCTTCCAGCGGTGTCAGAGGGCTATTGTGCCTGCTTCTGATTGAATCGGGCACACAGGCACATTTACATATGTTTGCCATTGTTACGGAGGTTAGTGAATATCATGTAGCAGGCCTGGAGGGACCTGGCAAGCTGGCGCACCATAGCGACACACTCTGAATCCTAAACAGTCTCTACTCCTCCCATGGACATGAATACTCACTCTTGCACTATCCCTTTCTCTTGCTGGCTTTCTTGTCCTATAGCTATGATCTCACACAAGCACACACGCACAGACACACACACACAGACACACACACACACACACACACACACACACACACACACACACAGGGCTCTGACAGAGAGAGGCAACGGAGCTCGAGATATTTAACACTCGGCTGAGCAGAGATTGCCCGACACCTCCCAGTCCCTCACCGGCCATGCGGGGACATTCCACGACCCCACAGCGTGCGTGTGTGTGTGTGTGTGTGTGTGTGTGTGTGTGTGTGTGTGTGTGTGCGCGCATGTCTGACACACCGGAGCATAACTCACTCACAGGGACTGGGTCACTGTCACACACACACACACACACACACACTGATATTCATAGTTGGAGATGGTTCAGAAGGTAGAGTCAGTCAGTTTGCGGAGACAGCCAGCCTCATAAGAAGTTACAGCAGTGTGTGTTGACTAACATTTTGTCAACACTGTAAATATACAGTATGTGTTTGTTCAGTGTTCCCTCTTCACTTCCTTCCATTTGTCTTCCTCTCTGCTTCTCCCTCTGCATCTCGCTTATATCTCCAGCATTAAAGCAAATGGAGAATTAGCCTCTTTCCTTTAGCAGGGGAGGGCTTCATTGCATGACTGTATTATGCCGTGAGCTATTTTACGCTACATAATGTATTATAACGGTATATTTCCGATTATTTAATGATCATATGGCCAGTGTGGCGTGCTTAGGCCTGATAATAGATGAGAAGAACCGTGTGTGTGTGTGTGTGTGTGTGTGTGTGCGTGTGCGTGTGTGTGTGTGCGCGCGTGCAGGTAACTGGAACTATTCCTCCGGCTGCTGTTGTCGAGGCCGATTTATAGCCGTTGTCAGGCTAACTTATGGATGGTGGCATTGGTACGGTGGCCCTCAGCTGAGGAAGGACCCCGGCTTGTGAAAACAGGGGGACGGCCTAATGATGCCTGAATAGAATAAGAGCATGGCTAGACAGCGCTAATTAATAAACCTTATTGAAAACCCACTGTCACCACAAGAACATACACTTTGCTGTCTGAGTTTAGCTGAGAAGAACAAACACTAAACAGAAACCTTGTTTTTTTCCCCAGCAGAAGTTCATCCAGTTTACTAAAGGTTCAGTAAGCAGAATGGTCAGTTTAAATTAAAGTGAATAAAACTTCATATTTTGTCACAAATCCTTCGCTTACAATAACCGCATCAAGCCTGTGACCCATTGACCCATCACCAATCTTTTGCTTTCTTCTATTGTGATGCTTTTCCAGGCTTTCACCGCAGCCTCTTTCAGTTGCATTTGCCTCACTCCTCACTGTTCCAATACTTTTGGAGGGGACTGTAGACGTGGACCACACTGACTGCAGCACATACTGTATAGTATTGTATAGATTAATGAGAGATGTGTTCATGTCCATCTCCTTTGCCTCAGCCTTTTCAGAGACCATGTTTAAGCTAATTAAAGTGAAATCCTGTTAGGCCCAACAACGTTACTTTTTTTTTGCTCACTGACAAAAATGTCTGCAGTGTTTTTTTTATTTTTTCCTTTCCTTCACTCTGTCTCTCCTTTCGTCTGTTTCTTTCTCTCTGCCCTCGTTTTTCTGTCTGATCTCTGCAGTGAACATAATTATTAATCGCCCCCTAAAGCAAGGAAGTTTCTGGCATGTTTACACAGTCGGACCAAAAGAAACGCTGCATTAGGCAAAACACTGCAGTGTGTGTGTGTGCGTGTGTGTGTGTGGCTGGCCCTTTTAGTTCATTTTACTAATACATTTAATTAGGCCTCTTAATACAATCATGCACTTTACATGCAAAGAGCCCTGGTCCCTTTGATAATGGGGGTGGGGAGGGGGTGGGGGGTGGGGTTCTATGTGGACGATGTGAGTGTTTCAGAATGTAATGTCATTTTCTATTTTTTTTACATTCTTTGTATGAAGTATTTGACAACACTTCTGTTTCATTATTTGTGTGTGTTGGCGTGTGTGTGTGTGTGTGTGTGTGTGTGTGTGTGTGTGCGTACATGAGTGCGAGCATGTGTACGTGTGTGTGTGCCTGAGTGTGTGTTTGTGATTGTGTGTGTGTGTGTGTGTGTGTGTGTGTGTGTGTGTGTCGTGTGTGTGTGTGTGCATTTCAATTTGCATGTCCCTGGCCGATCAGCCTCACTGGCTCTTGGTCCCAATCTTCATTAGTTGTCTCTGTCACCCCCAAACAATAAAGCTGTGGTGATGGAAG